>CAUYRH010093372.1:0-119200 GCA_963574655.1 Perodicticus potto
TTGTCAGGACAGATCGAGGGAGGGCGAATTATGGGATCATACCTATGGTGCATAATACAAGGGCACTTGTCAGATTTATTCAGTATAGAGTATAAATGTCTTAACACAATAATTAAGTAAATGAGATGAGGTTTATATTAACCAGTGTGATGTAAACGCTCCTAATTCTATATGAAATCAGCACATTGTACCCCACACATGCATTAATGTATACATAGTATGTGTTTATGATTTAATAAAAAAAAAAAGAAAATGCTTTTGTCTGATATTTAAATATAATAGATATCACTCAACCCCATCAACTTGGAACTGAAAAACATCTCTAAAACCAATTTAGCTGCTCTCTTGTGAAGAAGGCCCTGAATATCAGGGAGAAGTGGGGCCAGCTATCCCATTCTAGATCATCCTGCTCAGAAAAAGTTCTGGAAAGGCACAGAGATACAGTATGGACATCATAGTGGAAAAGCTGAGGGAGGGAGTCTGATATGAAAAGCAGGTGCAAGGATAGATCCTACATGTGGAGTAGCTGGGGGCTAGTGGTGGATCGCCATCATCCCCCACTGTCCCCTGCTGAAGTGGTCCAGTGTCTGGTTCAATTCCTGGGTGGGCCTTGCCCCCCATGCACAGGAAGTAGAGGAAGATGTGCAGGATCTGGGCACCAATGGGATTGTTGGGTGTTCAAACACTAGCCCTTTGGTAAAAGGCTGGAGGGAGTACAGCCTGGCCTGTGACCTCTTTAGGGATGCAGCCGCCAACTGTAGTTGGGTGCTTTTCTTCTGCAATACAAGTGGGTCTGGGCATAGAGTCTAAGAGAGATGCAACCCAGTTGCCTATCAAATATTGGGAAAGTTGGACTCTACTTCCCCCAAGACTGTGAATTTGCTGAAGACTATGAGAGTCCAGAGTGGTGTGGCTTTGGGGGGATCAGCTGCATAACTGACTTCCACTCCACTTACCAGGCACTAGCAGCCATCTTTAGTCAGAGTCTACAGCTCTACCAAACAGATTAGGGAGGTCCAGAGGGCACATAACTTCCCAGATTTAAGCTGAGGTGCTCTAGATTGTCTGGCATATGCCTCTGGTCTGAGGCATTTCTCCCTTAGGTACCTTTTCCACCCACACAGTTCACTCCCAGAATAGGAAAATCAGTTCTGATCTCCTTGACAACCTGCCATAAGACATAATGAAATCCAATTTCCAACCTCAGAACTTCACATCCCAAAGTGGCTGTGAGAGAAGATACCCGAGAAGGATGAGGTCTGGGAGAACAGGTTTTATCAAGGAGAGCACAAGGATACACTTGCAGGGTCCTCTCCATGGTGACTCAGCCCTTAGGAATTTGTAACTTCCTGGAACTTGGAAATTTCCAAGTTCTGTGAAATCCTGTAGTTCTGCGGAGGCTGGACTAGCATCTCCCGCTTGATTCAAACTGGCCAATGAGAAGGGTACCTGTGGGGTGGAACTTCTTGACTGTACAAAAAAGGGAAGATCAAGCTAGACAGCGCGGCCATTTGAAATTCGTCTATGCCGTAAGCTCTCAGCTGGTGAATAAAGCCCTTCCTCTTATAAACGTGGTGTTTGGGTGCTCTTTCTCTCCGTTGGGCCTTGTCTTCCTGCAACATTAGAAGACTCAAATAATCCTGAATCAGGGGGATGGGGTACCTTTCTTGACAACAGGAAATTTTAGTATGCTCTGTAGTGCAAAGGAGTGTCTTATTAATATTTCAAAACTTTTACAATGAGTGTAGTGGCTCAAACCCTTAATCCTAGCACTCTGGAAGTGGATTACTTGAGCTCAGGAGTTGGAGTACCCAATCCCTGAAAATACTAGTGGGGCATTCTGGCGGGTGCCTGTAGTCCCAGCAACTCAGGAGGCTGAAGTAAGAGGATTGCTTGAGTCCATGCGTTTCTTATTACACCAAGACACTCTACTGAGGGCAATAAAGAGAGCCTCTGTTTCAAAAGACAAAAAAATTAGCCAGGTGTAGTGGTGTATGCCTATAGTCCCAGCTACTTTGGAGGCAGAGGCAAGAGGATGGCTTGAGTCTAAAAGTTTGAGGTTGCTATGAGCTATGATGATGCCAGGGCACTCTATACAGGGAAACAGAGTGACACTCTGTCTTAAAAAAAAAAAAAAAACCATTTTGAGAACAATTACATTGTTTTCTGCAGAAACAAGAATTATGTTGATGGATTGTTGTATCTGTTGTAACTGTTGCCACCCATAAGAAAAATATGGACCCCAATTCAGGCTCAAACCAGATGATGATTTATTACACCTGTGCAGATGGGTCACTGTCCCAAAGGGCAAACGGCCCTGAAGTGCAGTACAGGCTAATTTTTATATCCTTTTTGTGCTGATGTGGCAAAGCAAGCATGTACAAAAGCTGAACGTGGCTGGTTATAGGGAGGGGTTACATTCAAGTGGTTGGCTCAGGGGGTTGATGCATGGCGGTAGGCACAAGGACAGCTTGGAAAGCTCAGTAGCTTGGGAAACTCAGTAACCTGGGAAACTCTGCTTGAGTGAGCTTTCTCCATTGTTTTAGGGAACTCAAAGAACTTCCTCCTTCTGTTCTGAAACCTGTTCACAGAAATAACCCAAGGGGGGGCACCTTGGGGACCAAGGCCAAGACAGGCTGAGACAGACTTGGGTCTTTTGGGGGGCTGTTGGCCTACAACAGTATCTGCAATTTACTTACAAATAGTTCAGCTCCTTCCCCCTCAAACCTCAACATTTTATATAATATTGTGAACTAAAAGAAAATCTTAAACTCACCCCAGACAGCTGCCTGGATCCCCTCTTGGCCAAGGGAATTCCCTAAAACTGAATTGCTAACCTTAAGAAAGGAGATCAGGCTGGGCACCTATAGCCCAATCGGCTAAGGCGCTGGCCACATACACCAAAGCTGGCAGTTTCAACTCCAGCCCTGGCCTGCCAAACAGCAATGAGAACTACAACCAAAAAATGGCTGGGCTTTGTGGCAGGTGCCTGTAGTTCCAACTACTTGGGAGGCTGGCAAGAGAATTGCTTAAGCCCAGGAGTTAGAGGTTGCTGTGAGCTGTGATGCCATAGCACTGTACCCAGAGGGGTGATAGCTTGAGGCTCTGTCTCAAAAAAAAAAAAAGAAAAGAAAAGAAAAAGAAAGGAAATCAGACGGCCTCGTCAGGCCCCCTGCCTTCTTAGTGCTATGCAATCAACACATTAAAAGGTCTAAGGTTAGGCAAGATTTATCTTCAGGTCCTCAATAAACATAACAAACCACTTGGGTCTGTGGATGTGTCTGGTAATTTGTTTCTTTTTCTTTTTTTTTTTAGAGACAGAGTCACACTTTGTTGCCCTCGGTAGAGTGCTGTGACATCACAGCTCACAGCAACCTCCAACTCTTGGGCTTAGGCGATTCTCTTGCCTCAGCCATCTGAGTAGCTGGGACGACAGGTGCCCACCACAATGCCGGGCTATTTTTTGTTGCAGTTTGGACTTCCAACCCACCACCGGTGTATGGGACTGGTGCCCTAATCACTGAGCCACAGGCACCACCCTGTTTCTGATTAACAGACCTTTTTGCTAACTCCCAAGTCTAACTCTTACAGCCATTTGTCAGCTAAAGAATCTTTAAATCCACCTATCACCTGGAAGCCCCTCCCCTTTGAGATGTTCTACCTTTTGGGCCCTAACCAAATCATGTCTTCCATGTATTGATTTATGGCTTAATCTGTAATTCCTGTCTCCTTGAAATGTATAAAACCAAACTTTAACCCCACCACAGTGATTCTACTTCTTGGATGTGGCTCTGTGTCATGATCCTCAAATTTGGCTCAGAATAAACCTCTTTAAATTATTTTAGAAAGTTTCTTTTCTGTTATTGGTGTATATATACACATTCATATTCTATAGAAATGAAGAGAGCTAATATGGCAAATGTCAACAGTTTGTTCCAGATCTTTTTCTTTTTCTTTTTTTTTTTTTTAGTTTTACATCAAACCAGATCTAAGATGGTTCTACAGTAGATCCAGAACAAAAGAATTCTTTCAACTTTTCTGTAGTTTTTTTTTTGAGACAGAGCCTCAAGCTTACCCTGGATAGAGTGCTGTGGCATCACAGCTCACAGCAACCTCCAATTCCTGGGCCCAAGCAAGTCTCCTGCCTCCGCCTCCCAAGTAGCTGGGACTACAGGCACCTGCCACAACGCCCAGCCATTTTTTTGGTTGCAGGCGTCATTGTTGTTTGGCTGGCCCAGGCTGGATTTGAACCCGCCAGCTCATGTGTATGTGGCTGGTGCCTTAGCCCGTTGAGCCACAGGCAGTGAGCCTAGGCACAATTTCTTCAAATGCACAAACACCAAAGCATTAATACATGCGTATTTTTTTGATGCTTGTATGCTCAGGAAAAATGAACAATCAACAAAACATGTCACGATTAAAGGAAGCAAATAAATTTTCACTAGCTATGCTGAAAGAAAAGAAGATTTATGAATTAATTATTTGACAAAGAATTCAAATTAATTGTATTATAGAAACTTAGCGAGTTACAAAAGAAAACTAATAGAAAACTAAAAGAAAATCAGAAACACATTACTTGAACAAAATTAAAATAAAAAGAAAAGATTAAAAAACACTCAGAAATACTAGAACTGAAGAATAGTTGAAATGAAAAATTTACTAAAGGGATTTAGCCAGCAGCAGTATAAGAAAGAATCAGTGAACTAGAAGACAGGTCAATTGAATTTATCCATTTAGCAGAGAGACATAGAGATAGAGAGAGAGAAAAGCAAAAAAGGAATTATGATATTCCATCAAGCAAACCAATATACACATTATGGGAATTCCTATAGTAGACGAAAATAAAAGGAAAGGAGTAGAAAGCCTATTTAAAGAAATAATGGCTGAAAAAAAATTCCAAATACAGAGAAAGAAATGAATGTCCAGATTCATGAAGCACCCCAGACTGATAATAGGACTAAAGAAATCTACATGAAAACTCATTAATATCAAACTGTCAAAAATCAAAAACAAAGAGAATGTTGAAAGCAGCAAGAGAAAAGTGAATTAATACTTATAAGGGAGATTCCATAAAACTATGGACAGATTTATTGAGATAAATCTTGCAGGCCAGAAAGTGTGAGATGACACATTCAAAAGTCTGAAAGAAATTAAATGCCATCCAAGAATACTAGATTTTTCAAAGTTGTCCTTCAGAAATAAAGGAGAAATTTACCAAGATAAATAAAAGCTGAGCAAGTTCATCTTTATTAGACCTGCCCTATAAGAAATACTAAAGTGACTATTCAAGTAATTTAGGTGAGGAAGCTAATGAATGGGATATAGCAGAGCAATACCAAAAAGAAAATTAAAATAATAAGCCTATGTTAAGAAAGAAGATATGGCTGGGTACAATAGCTCCTGGTAGTATTCTTAGAACTTCGCGGGCCTAAGGCAGGAGGATCATTTGAACCAAGGATTTTGAGGTCGTAGTGAGCTATGATGACAATACTACTCTCTATTCTAAGCAACAGAGCAAGAAAGGCCCTGTCTCAAAAAAAGAAAAAAAAAAGAAGATGGATCTAAAATATACTATAAAGATAGAAGCAGAAATAAATGAAATAGAGACTAGAAAAATAAACAGACTAATAAATAATCAGGAAATTGAATTAAGAATGTAAAACAGCCAACCTGAAAATTCCAGTATGGGTGAATTCTACAAATCTTTTAAAGAATTTATGTCAATCCTTCTCAAACTTTTCTAAAAAATTGAACAAGAGGGTATACTTCTAACTTCATTTTATGACGACTGCATTACCCCTGATAGCAAAACAAGACAAAGATATCACAAGAAAAGAAAACCATAGGCTAAGACAAGGATACTATAAAAAAACAAAATTACAGGCCAATAGTCCTGTGAACATTGATGCAAAAATCATCAACAAAATACTAGTAAACCAAATTCAACAGCATATTGCAGGATTCTTTGCTATGGTTCATTGGGATTTATCCTTGGGATAGTTCAACACATGAGCTGAGAAAAATGTGAAACACTATATTTACAGAATGTAGAAGCAATGGTATAAGATCATCTCAATAGATGAAAAAAAAGCATTTGACAAAATTTGATATTCTTTTATGATAAGAAACAACTCAGCAAATTAGGTACAGCAAGAAAGAATGTACCTCAGTATAATAGTGACCATGTATAACAAGCCTACCACTAAAATCATATTCAACTGTGAAAAGTTTAAAGCTTTTCTTCTAAGATTGGGAATAAGATAAGAATGCACATTTTTGCCACTTCTAGTCAATATCCTAGTCAGAATAATTAGATAAGAGAAAGAAATCAAAGACATCTAAATTGGAAAAGAAGTGAAAATCCTCTGCCGATGACATTGTCTTATGTACATAGAAAACCCTAAACACTCCACCGAAAGGAAAAAATAAAGCTGTTAGAAAGAACTAATATGTTAATTCAGTAAAGTTATGGCATACAAAATTATCATACAAAAGTTAGTAGCTTTTCAATATATTAAGAATGAACTATCTGAAAAAGAAATCAAGAAAATTCCATTTACAATATTACCAAAACATTTAGACACTTTGGAACAAATTTAAATACGGAAGTAAAAATGTATAAACTGAAAAATATTAAACATTGATGAAAGAATGAAGAAGACAGAAATAAAGGGGAAAACATCTTGTGTTAATAGAACGGAAGAATTAACATTATTAAATGTTCATACTATCCAAAACAATCTATAAATTTAATGTAATTTCTTTCAAAATACCAATGATACTTTTCACAGAAATGAAAAAATAATCCTAAAATTTGTATGGAACAACAAAAGACCTCAAATAACTGAAGCTATCTTGAGCAAAATGAACAAAGTCAGAGGCATCACACTCTCTCATTCCAAAATCCTGTACAAAACTATAGTAATCGAAATGGTACGATACTAATGTAAAGACAGATTACATAGACCAGTGCAACAGAATAGAAACCCCAGAAACAAACTCATACATACATTGTCAATTAATCTTGGTAACAGTGTCAAAATCACAAAACTAGGAACGTTTAGTCTCCTCATCAAATGGTGTTGGGAAAACTGAATGTACACATACACATACCCCAAAAATAAATTTGTACCCCTATTACACAAAAATCAACTCAAAATGGATTAAGTACTACAACAAAGGCTTGAAACCTTAAAACCATTAGAGGAAAACAGAGGTGAAAACCTGTATAACATTAGTCCAAGTAATGATTTTATGTATATAATCCCAAAGTCCAGGAAAAAAAGCAAAAATGGACAAATAAGATTATATCAAACTAAAAGTTTTCTGCAGAGAAAATAAAACAATCAACAGTGTGAATAAAGAACTTATCGAATGGAAGAAAATATTTGCAAACCATATATCTGATAAGGGGTCAATACCAAAAAGGGTCTCTTACAACTCAATAGCAAAAATAAAACCTAAATAAACTAATGAAAATATGGGCAAAGGATCTTCTTCATGAATTTCTTGCCAGGCCAATATCATGAGGAAAACCACCAAAAGAAGAGGAAGAAAAACAGAAGCATACTCAGAAATGTTGGTGATTGAGAGAGAGAGAGAAAAAGAGAGAGAGTGAGGTGGAAAGAAATACCATCCAGGGAATGTTGGTTTATCTAAAATATGATTCATTATGTATCTTAAAGGCATTCATTTTTTTCTTCATTAAATTAACATTTCTCAGGCTATATCTGTCTGGCCATTGTGTAAACATGGCCTATTATTGAAAAAGACGTAACAGATATTGGGAAAGATATACAGAAAACAAAAGCTTATACACTGCTAGTGGGAATGTAAATTAATACAACCTCTATGAAAACCAGTATGGAGATTTCTCAAAGAACTAAAAATAGAACTACTCTTTGACCCAGCAATCCCACTACTAGGTATATGCCAGAAGGAAAAAAAATGTTATACCAAAAAGATGCCTGCATTACCAAGTTCATTGTAATCCTATTCAGCCCAATAGCAAAATATGGAATCAACATAATGGTCCATCAGTGGACACACAGATTAAAAAAATGTGGTATATATACACAATGGAATACTATTTAGCCATAAAAAGAATGAAATCATGTCTTTTGAAACAAATGGATGGAACTGAAGGTTATTATCTTAAGTGAAATAAGCAAGGAACACAAAGTCAAATATTGCATGTTCTCACCCATAAGTGGGTAGTTTAAAAACGTGTCCATGTGGATATAGTAGAATAATAGATAATAGAGACTCAGAAGGGTGAGGTGGCAGGATGGGGAAGGATGATGAGAAATTTGTTAATGGGTGACAGATACCCCAAAAGTCCTGACTTTTGTGCAACCTATGCATGTAACAAAATGGCACATGAACCCAGGATATTTGTACAAATAAAAAGGAAAACAATTTTTTAAAGGATATGATGGCATCTGAAAACCCAGTAAAATTAATGGCCATGAAGTATGTTTTTAATAAGTATTTCTCAAACTTTTGAATAATTTATTAAAAACCCTTGATAGACTCTGCCTAAAGTATATATATCCTCAAATTTTAGCCAATTAATTTTAGGAAAAGATGTTCTAAAGGAAAGGCAGTATATTATTTAACTTCTCTGGCCTTCCTTACATTATCTGTAGGGTTGCAAAAAGGATAAGCAATATATGCTTTGATTGCTCATGAAGCTCGCTTTATGATGAAACCACTAAAGGCCATTTGATACTATAAAGTCACAAAGGAAACTAGATAATTTCTCTGTTATAGATTTTGAAGTTCTGTCCTGCATCATCTCATTGACAAACTCGGTATTTTAATTTGATTCTAGACCTTTTTGTGAATATGAATTGTCATACTTGGTGTTCACTTCATTCAAATATCATCTTAAAGTTTCATATACATTTTAACCTTGAGAGATTATTGCTAGGATTTTCAAGTTACAACAAAAAATAATATTTATCTCACTCTACAAAATGCAAACAAACTCAAGTAGGCATTACTAGACATCTTTTAAGAACTGGGACCACAGACCCTCCAGATTTCTAAATCAGATTTAAGCTTTGGCACACTGGGAAAAAAGTGCATACGTGACTTAATTTATAAAAATAATTTTGTTTTTCATATTTTGCAGTTAAGACTTTGGTAATGCTCCAATATTACTCATTTGGAAAAATAAAGTATATATCGCAACTTAAGAAGTAGTGTTAAATACGAATTTATACCAACACTAGGAATATGTAAACATCTTTTCATAATTGAACATGTACATATAGGTACTTCTGTTTGGTTAAATGCTTAGGAAAAGTTGGTGGGAGGTACCAAATCTATTTTCTGAAATCTCTAGAAGTTATAGCTGGGGCAAAGGCATTTAAAGGATGTATTCACCCATGAAAAAGAAACCATAGAAAGGAAGGAAGAGTGATATACTTTTATTTAAAAAAAAAAACAAAAAACCCCCCAAAACTAGTTAGCAGTTCCATTTCTAGCAATATGGTGTGAAAAGATATCCTGAAGGAATATGTTATACTTTGAAACACTGAGAAAGGCAGGGAAAATAAGTCAGATATCCTTTTAAGTTTATAGATGAACTCACAATAAAAAAAAAATTTCCAGGGGACAAAAAATATAGAGAAAACAAAAAAATTAGAATCAGCCTCTATGACCCTGGAGGCATTTGTAGTCTTAGAGGCCACACAGGGACTTAAAACAAGGTCTTCATCCAAAATGAAAAAAATAATAACACAACACCCATAAATCTTGGGTTTCTGAAAAGATATACCTTCTATGAAAGGATAGACTAGAAGGAATATCTACCCACTGGTAAAGGAAGAAGAAAATAAGATGGCATGTCGAGCCTGGGGCACTGTGCTTAAAACTGCAAACTTGCCCTCATGTACCTTTGTATTCTAACTACTCTTCCTCACACCAAGAAAAATAATACAAAATGAGGTAGTTTTAAAAATCCCAGTGTATCAATAATCACAGTACAGGTAAGTGAACTAAATAAATCTAAAGAAAAATTCAGCTAGAATATTAAAAATAAAATCTAACTATAAGATAAACACTGAAACATAGGGAAACTAAAAGATTAAAAATGAAGGCTTAAAAATATATTCCCCACAATGGGAAGTAAAATAGAGCTGGAACAACTATATTAATAATAGGCTAAATATATTGTAAGTCAAAGAATATTATCAGAAGGAAAGGGAGCCACTATCTAATGACAAAAAATACAACTTACCAGATTGCTATAACAATCCTAAACTCATATGGAAGTTGTAACATGGTTTCAAAACACATTTTAACAACTGATAATTGCAAAGAGAAAGATCATCCAGCCAGACTCATAGTGAGTGACAAATATATTTCTCTATATAGAAAGTGGCAGAGTGGAAGCAGCCTCCACACCCCACTCTCATGGAGAGGACTGACAGTGGGGAGTGAATTTTGACCTTCAGACTGATCATACGAGAGAGCATTGGGCATCAGCAAAGGAGCAACAGGAGGCACCCAACGTGAAGGAGAGGGAAGAGAGAAACCTGGTCTGTGGGATCAGAAGTACGCAGGGAAGGAGAGAAGGCACAATGGGGACCCCCTGACTTGCAAACCCTGGGCACTGTTGCTTACGGCATTTTAAGATCCAAGCCCCAGATTGCTGTGTCTACTTGGGTGTTATATCCATTGCTACTACCTCCACATTGTCCCTGCTGAGGTGGGGAGGGAGCAGAGAGCACATGTCCAGTGAGGAGGACCCACATGCCCCACCACTGCCAAGGGACCTGGGCAGGGTGAATGCTCTGGCCACCATGGGCCAACAAATGCTGCCACCTGCAGATGTGGGCAGGACTATGCTCAAGCCACCATAGGCCAAAAGACACCACTGCCAGTAGATGTGGACAGAGTGGAACCCAAACCTCTGTGGGCCAAAAAAAATGGGCAGATCTCAAGTAACCCTGAGCTAACAATTACCACCCCCCAAGGTCCTGGGAAGAGCCACATTCCAATTTCTGTGAAGGACAATCACTACTATGACCAAACTAGGTGGAGGGATCACTCACTCTGCAGCATTTGGACTGCACATGATAACACAAGGAAATGATGAGATAGAAGGCACAGATCAGCAGTAAGTAGAACATCGGAAAGTAGAACTTCACCTGGGAATATAGTCATTAGCCTGACCTAACTCAAAATGTAGAAGAAAATCCTATAAGCTGCAAGATGAAAGCTGTGATTTACTTAAAAGGCAAACCTATCAGACTAACAGCAAATGCCTCAGCAGAGATCTTATAAGCCAGAAGGGATTTGGATTTCTTGTTTAATCTTCTTAAACAAATGCTCACACCGCGCCTGTCCTACCAGGTCAGTCTTCTAGAGTAGGACTCAATGGTGCCATCCAGGGACTGACTTCTCCCTCACTTCACTGAGTAGAAAAGTTCCCAGCAGAGAACAGGTACACAGCAAACCTACCTGTCTTGAGACAAAAGGAGAGGCTTTAGGTGAGAAGGAAGCAGGAAGAGCTGTTTCGACATTCCCAAAGGATCACAATAGTTCAACAATGGGCTTCAACACCCCCCACATTGCAAAATCTCAGGTATGGAATTCAGAATATCGATAGCAAGCAAGATTAAAGGGTTTGATGAGAAAGTTGAAAATCAACACAATAAAAGAAATCAAAATAATAATTCAGGATATGAATGAAAAACTCACTAAAGAGATAGGCAACATAAAAAAAGATGTAATAAACTTAAAGAAATGAAAGAGGAGTCATTTATGGAATTTCAAAATACAATAGAAAGCTTTAACAACAAAGTAGACCAAGCAGAAGAAAGAACTTCAAAGCTAGAAGTCAAGGCTTTCAAACAAACTAAGTCAATGAAAGTGTAGAAAAAATAATAAAGAAGAATAAACAATGACTCTGAGAAATAAGGCATTATATAAACTGAGCTAATATAAAAATAATGGGAATCGCCTCAGGAGAAAAAGAAAAAGTGAAAAGCACAGAAAATCTATTTGAGGGAATATTTGAGGAAAACTTTCCTGGTATTGCTAGAGATTTAGATATTCAGATATAAGATGGTCGTTGAACATTGGGAGATTCATAGAAAGTAGAACATCACCTGGGAACAGTCATTAGCCTGACCTAACTCAAAATGTAGAGGAAAATCCGAGAAGCTGCAAGATGAAAGCTGCCATTTACTTAAAAGGCAAACCTGTCAGATTAACAGCAAATGCCTCAGCAGAGATCTTATAAACCAGAAGGGATTTGGATCTCTTATTTAATCTTCTTAAACAGAATAACTGCCAGACAAGAATTTTGTATCCTGCAGGACTAAGTTTCAAGAATAAAGGATAAATAAAACTCTTTCCCAGATAAGCAAGCACTAAAGGAATTTGTCACTACTAGGTCTGCCTTACAGGACATGCTGAAAAGTGATCAATTTGCAGAACAGAACATTCAATACTCATCAGTGTAAAAACTCCACAGAGTTAAAGTTTACAAATTTTTTTTTTTTTAAATCAGTAATAACACAGGGAAGAAAACAGCTCGAAGGTGTCATTCAACAGAACAGTGTCTTGGCTCAGCGCCTGTGGCTCAATGGGCTAAGGCGCCAGCCATGTACACCTGAGTTGGCGGGTTCGAATCCAGCCCGGGCCCACCAAACAACAATGACGGCTGCAACCAAAAAATGGCCGGGTGTTGTAGCAGGTGCCTATAGTCCCAGCTACATGGGAGGTGGAGGCAAGAGACTCACTTGAGCCCAGGAATTGGAGGTGGCTATGAGCTGTGATGCCACAGCACTCTACCCAGGGCGACAGCTTGAGGTTCTGTCTCAAAAAAAAACAAAAAAAAATCCCCCCAAAAACAGAACAGTGTCTCACATGTCAATACTAACACTAAATGTAAATGGTCTTCATACTCCACTTAAAAGATAGAGATTAGATAACCCTACAGACTCTACCAAAAGATGTCTAGAATTGCTTAAAAAATCAGCAAATTCTCAGATTACAAAATTAATGTACCCAAATCAATGGCATTTATATATACTAGTATCTGTCAAGCTGAGAGTCTAAATTAAGGATTCAAAACCATTTATGATAGCTGCAAAGAAAATAAAACACTTAGGAATATATTTAACCAAGTAGGTGAAAGGTCTCTACAAAGAGAACCACAAAATATTAATGAAAGAAATGACAGATGACACAAACAGATGGAAAAACATCTTACGCTGATGAATTCGTAGAATCAGCATCATTAAAATGTCCATTCTACCCACAGCTACTTATAGATTCAACACAGTTCTCAGCAAAATACCACCATCATTTTTCACAGATCTAGAAAACAAAAACAAAACTAAGCTTCATTTGGAACCAGAAAAAGAGCCCAAATAGCCAAAGCAATCTTAAGCAAAGAGAACAAATTTGGAGGCATCATATTAACTGACTACAAATTTTACTGTTAACACAAGGCTATAGTAATCAAAACAGCATGGTACCAGTATAAAAGTAGAGAGATAGACTAATGGAACAGAATAGAGAACCCAGAAATAAAACTGCAACCAACAAATCTTCAACAAAGCAGAAAAAGACACACGCTGTGGAAAGGACACCCTATTCAATAAATGGTGCTGGAAAAACTAGATAACCACGTGCAGAAGCATGAAACTGGACCCATATCTCTCATCATATACAAAATTAATGCAAGATGGATTAAAGACTTAAATGTAAGACATGAAACCATAAAAATTCTAGAAGAAAATCTCTTTTGGCCATAGGCCTAGGCAAAGAATTTATGACTAAGATTCCAAAGGCAAATACAGCAGTGAAAATACATAATATAACTTAACTAAATTAAAAAGGTTCTGCAGGGCAAAAGAAATAGTTAACAGAGCAAACAGGCAGCCTACAGAACAGGAGAAAATATTTGTAAACTATACATCTGACAAAGGACTAGTATCTACAATCTCCAAAGACCTCAAACAAAACTGTGAGAAAAAACAACCTTATAAAAAAGTGAGCAAAAGACATTAACAGATATTTTAAAAAATAAGATAGACAAATGGCCAACAAACATATGAAACAATGTTCAATATCACTAACCATTAGGGAAATACAAATTAAAACTACAATGTATTTTAGCTCTTATAAGAATGGCCATTATTAAAATGTCAAAAAAACAATAGACATTGGCATGTACATGCATACACTGTTGGTGGGAGTTGTGAATTAGTACATCTGCTAGGGAAATCAGTGTGGCAATTCCTCAAAGAATTAAAAGTAGACCCTATCATTTGATCTAGCATTCCATGGCTGAGCATCTACACAAAGAAAAAGAAGTCATTATATAAAAAAACACCTGCATGCCAACATTTCATGTAGCACAGTTCACAAATGCAAAGATAGAAAATCAACCTAAGCGCCCATCAACTAATGAGTGGATAAAGAAGACATTTTTTTTTTAAGAAAACATGTTTTTATATATGGAATACTACTCAGCTGTAGAAAGGAAGGAAATAAAGTCTTTTGCAGCAATTTGGATGCAACTGGAGACTATTACCCTAAGTGAAGAATCTTAGGGATGAAACAACAAATACCCTATGTTCTCACTGATAAGTGTGAGCTAAATCGGGGATATACAGAGAGTGCTAAAAGAAGGTATACACAATTTAAGGATGGAAAAATCTGTATTAAGTTTGTAAGATTCAAGTCATGTTTGATTTCTACAGTTACAAGAGGTGCTCAAATGTCACTTGTATTCATCTTTTGTTATCAGCATATATTATTACAATTTTTTTTTTGCATTTATTGTCCATGGCTGGGTTCGAACCTGCTACCTCCCGCATATGGGGCCGGCGCCCTACTGCTTTGAGCCACAGGCGCTGCCCTGAGTATTACAATTTTAATACGGGGTTTTCTTTTCTTAAAATTTATCTACTTTTTTGGCACCCTCTGTACATAATCATAAAGAGGAATGATGGACATTGTAAACTAAGAAGGGAGAGGTTGGGAGGGGATAAGGGATAAAAATTTATGTCTTTCATGTTTACATGGAACATGAAAGAGGTAAATTTTTACATGAGCTGGAACATATTCTTCTTAGCAAAGTATCTCAAGAATGGACGAAAAAGTGTCAATGTACTCACCGCTACTATGAAACTAATTTATAGCTTTCATATGAAGGCTATAATCCAATTATAGCACAAGAATATGGGGAAAGAGGTAAAGGAGGGGATGGGAGGGAGGGGATGGGTGGAAAGAGGGTAATTGGTGGGACCACACCTACGGTGCATCTTAGAAAGGTACAGGTGAAACTTTATTAAGTGTAGAAAATAAAGGTCTTAACACAATAACTAAGAAAATGTCATGAAGGCTATGTTAACCAGTTTGATGAAAATATTTCAGATTATATATGAAATCAACACATTGTACTCCATGATTGCACTAATGCACACAGCTATGATTTAATGAAAAAAATTTATTTGGCACAATGTACACTATTCTTGTGATGAGTACAATGAAAACCCTGAGTGAGCATGATTTGATTCAACTGTGTAATAAAAACAATCTATACCCTCTAAATTCATTTTAAATTAAAGAAAAAGAAATGATAATTCAAGAAAATAAGAATTAGGAGTACAGACTATTGGAAGAATATAACTGTTATAACAATGTTGAATAAAAATAATATTAAATGGCCAACCTTAGTAGATCAAATAGGTCATCAAGGAAATCAGAAAATATTTAAAACTGAACAATAATAAAACAATTACAGGTGGAAATTTTTGAAAGGCTGCTTATACAATAAATGAAATACTAAGTGCTTGTATAGAAGGAAAATGAAAATGAATTAGCTAAATGTTGACTTAAGATATTAAGAAAGGTATACTAAATAAGTCCCAAGTAGACAGGATAGAAAAAGTAAAAATAAAGGCAGACATTTATACAATAGTAATCAGAAGTACCACAGACAACTACAAAGCCCTTTTGTTTGAAAAGCCAATAAAGCAAAAAAAAAATCTCTGGCAAAAGTAATCACGAAAAAAAAATGTCACAAATCAGAAAATCCAGGGAGAAAGGGGAAATTAAAGAGCTGCAGCAGAGATGTAAGAAGAAATAAGAGAATAACATGAAAATATTTATTTCACTAAATATGAAAACTTGGATGAAGTGCAAGTTTTGCTAGAAAAATAAGTATTAGCAAAAATATCTCAGGAATATATAAACAAAGAATCTACAATAATTAAAGACACTGTATCAGAAATATGGCAGGTTGCATAACTTGTTCAAAACCCCCCTCCGCATCTCTTTGCCAAGCCCTTCTGACTGGGGCGGGGGATGGGCACTGATGGTGCACTGGGTCGCACGACTTCCGACTTCCTTTGGCCCACGGTATATGGGCAGAAGTAACACAAATTATGTCATAGAAGCAATCCTCTTTCCCTTTTTCTTGTTTCATTTTTCTTTTTTCACCTTTGAATGATTATCATTCGAGTGTGTCCTGTGTTCGCAATTGAATACAATTCTGATTTCCTACCCAGGTGTATATATTGAGATCTTCTTAGTGAAAATGGCTCAAATCTAGATCTTCCTCTCCTGATAATTCTCTAGTGTTCCCATCTCACTAGCAGATAATCTCTGCATTCACCACTGAAGGAAGATTTCCACAGTGAAAAATATCAGTGTATCAAAGACAGCCACTAATTCTCAGGTAGATGCTTAAAGATCTCTGTTTCCTGCCATCCTCTTCAGTGATGTTACCAGCTCAGATCCACTATGATGATGCTTCTCCTCTTACAACAGCTAATTACCCAGCAATTCACAATGCAGCTTTCTTCTCGTCAGCTGGGCAGCTGTGGGCCACACCCTGCCATTAATTTTTATGAGTCGTGGATGTTGGTTTTCCATTTGTTCTTACACATGGTTTTCTAATGCTGACACTGGTTTTCTCATGTTGTTAGGGTATTTTTCCTTATTTGTTAGAAGCAGGTCAAAAAATCATTCAAGTGGGAAATAGTAGAAGGCTATAATTTCAGTTTAAGTCACATACGAGTAAAAGGAAAAGCTAGAAAGCAAAGCCACACACTCCAATTTTCCACGAAATTTATTTCCAAAATCAAATCCAGAGCTCAAATCACTGGGATTCTGACCATCTCTAATGAAGAAGGAAAAGTTCCACAATGCAGCCAGAACAGAGCCAAAAGCATCTTATGGTCTTGTACAGAAAGAAACTTATGGTGGCAAATACCGCTTGGTGCCAAGCATCTGTTACTGCTATAGAAAAGCAAGTGAAGGCTGGTTCCAGTAGCCTTAGAAGCTCAGAGATGCTGGCTGCCCTGTGCCCACAAAGAACACAGTGAGAAGGTCCGGGGGCGATCGCCCTGCCACTAACACATGATTCTGCTGTACTTAACATTCTGCTCAATATTTTGTATGAAATGGAAAAGCTTTAGTAAAGTATCACAAAAAAGGAAAAGCAAGTATCCAGTGTACTCAATGCTAATATGAAGCCAGTAGATGATCTAATAAACACCCACATAAGAGAAAAGCTCAATTTAATAAAAGTTGGGGGGAGGCAGGAGAAGGGAGGAGGGAGATGGAAAGGAGACGAGTGGGGGGTCAGGGGATGACCAGTGTGCTCCACCTAATGTGCACAATGGGCGGGTACATGGCACACCTCCTGGGTGCGAGACACAACTACAACTGGGACCCTACCTAACTAACACAAACATTATAACCTAATTGTACCTTCATATTAATCTGGAAAAAAAAGATGCTAATAAAAAATAAGTAAAAAAGCTGATTTTTTTTTTTTTGCTTATAAGTATACATTCTTAGTCTTGAAATGGGACAAAAGTAGAAATCCCTAAAACTGAATAGTTCACACATTTTATACAGAGCCAGTTTCTAGAATGGCTTCTGCTGTAGGGAAGCCATAAAACCTGTCTTTTCATTGCCTTTGTGAAAATTTCCTTCATAGATTTATTATTTTCTTTAAACATTAGGCTGCCCTTTGCTTCAAACCCATCAGGAATATCCAGCACACAAACACTGGTAGTTCCATTCAGACCCAACTAGCCCAGCGTCTACAACTGAAATTGTCTCTTGAAGGGAAGAATTGAGAAGGGGTGTCCATAGACTTAGGAACGTATACTAAAGTACTACGCCACAGTTGACTTCTGAACGCCAGGGTTTAGAAGAAGAAGATGTAAATCCCCCACTCCCCTCGATTTACAAATTAGCAGCATGATGCTACAGTGGATAACTGCTGTGTTTTCCTGCCCAGCACCCATTTCCTCTTCTAGCGACAGGCTTACTTTCTCTCCCCCTAAGTGGATGATCACTTTCATTTTGCCCTCACCGAAGGATGGGTACAAGAAGCTAATTAAGCCAATTAAGTACTTCTCCTCTGGAATCTAATTTGGGAGCCAACTGATCTCTAGGTTCCCAGAGGGGCAGGCAGTTTATCAGTTCCTGTCTCAAAGATAGTTACTGTAGCTACTTACTTCCCCAGCCTGGTTGCTCAACTTTTCTTTGATTCTTAGAGACACTACATATCTTTCCAAGAAGTTCACCTTCCCCTATCCCCAACTTCTTGATGTTTTCTTAAGGTAGCCAGAGTTATTTTCAGTTCTTGCAACCAAAGCAATTGATACAGAGACCTTGTCAAAAGTTAGGAAGAAAAGCCTCAGTTGTTCACCTCCAACCAGGCTGTGTGCAGCACAGGCTGGTTTTATAAGCAGGCAGAGCAGGTGGCCGGCTATGAAATGTAAATGACACCCTCACACAGCCAAAAATTGTGCTTTTTAGCTAAGTAATCCTACCTAAAATGCCCCCAATTTAGAACTAAGGGTGGTCCTCTTAAAATGAGCTTGTGACTTTGTTATTCAATGTCCAATTGATTGCTTACTTCAATAGCTAATGAAGATAATTAGTGTTGCGGGAGAAAAACACGAGGAGATAGAATGAGAAGGGCAAAATGGAGGTGGGCACTGAAGTGGGCAGCCTGATACAGCTCTGGGCGGCATGAAGAGACCTGCTACAAGGACCGTACCACCCTGTGTCTCTGTGACCTTGTGGCGACCACCCTGCTTTAGGGTCCCATTAGATCTTGCCAATAGACCTGCAGCCACTGCTGATAGGACCTCCTGTCTGTAGTGCCACCACCTTCCTTCTCAAATCTATTTTTTCCAGCCCTTGATTGATTTTTTTTGTTTGTTTTTATTAAATCATCACTTTGTACATTGATGCATTTATGGGATTCAGGATACTGCTTCGATATACAATGCGAAATGCTTACATTGAACTAAGTAACACCATCCATCACAATTATACGCTTTTAAAAAATGTACCATTGCATTATGCACATTAGGTGAGGTCCACCCAAATACCCTTCCTCTTCCCACCTCCCCTCTCCCTTCCCCTCTCTCTCCTCTTTCCTTCTACTTTCTGGACTATAGTTACGTTTTATCATTCATATGAATGATATGTGATTATATATTGATTTCATGGTAGTATTGAGTGCATTGAGTATTGAGAATAGGTGACTATGTATTGATTTCATAGTAGCATTGAGTACATTGGATACATTTTTTTCCATTCTTGAGATACTTTACTAAGAAGAATATGTTCCAGCTCCACCCAGGTAAACATAAAAGATGTGAAGTCTCCATCTTTTTTATGGCTGTATAGTATTCCACGGTGTACATATACCATAATTTGTTAATCCATTCATGGCTCAATAGCCACTTGGGCTGTTTCCATGTCTTGGCAATTATGAATTGGTCTACAGTAAACATTATGGTGCAAATGTCTTTGTTGTAAAATAATTTTTGATCATCTAGGTATATACCTAGTAGAGGAAATGCAGGCTTGAACGGTAATTCTACTTTTAGTTCCTTGAGTATTCTCCAAACTTCTTTCCAAAAAGGTTGTATTAGCTTGCATTCCCAACAGCAGTGTGGAAGTGTTCCCTTCTCTCTGTATCCACACCAACATCTGTAGTTTTGGGATTTTGTGATGAGAGATACTCTTACTGGAGTTAGATGATATCTCAAAGCAGTTTTGATTTGCATTTCTCTGATGATTAATTATGATGAGCAATTGTCATGTGTTTGTAGGCCATGTGCCTGATTGATTTTGAATAATGTGATCATTACTTAACTGCTTTATCAGCACTTTACCACCTCAGCTGCAGATTAAAACTCAAATTCCTCAGCATGGCCTAGAAGGCTTTTCTTTACCCTACTTTTCAACCTGTCCCTGCTGCAGCCCCAAACTCACCTCGCATTCCAGCTGTGCCTAGCTGTCCCCACCTTGCCTCATTCCTCTGGACAAGCTTTCCTCCTTGATTCCCTGTCCTGGTATCTCATAGAATCACACCATTCCCAACACAAACTCTGTGTCAGTGTCACCAGCAAAGCTCCTGGGCTCCCTTGAGGGAGAATTCGGTATCTTTTTTCTGTTCTTATAATATCCTAAAATCTGCATTTTAACTAAAATATATACTATTTACTTTAATTGTCTGTTGATAGCTCATAAGTATCTTCAAGGCTAGAACTGTGTCATTATCCATGCATCCCCCGCACCCAGAATGCAGTAGGCTCTCAAGGAATTTTGTTATTAAATGAAAGTCAATGTTCAAAACTGAACTTAATTTCCATATTTAAAAAAATGTGCTTCCTCTCTTCAATTCTTTATAAATACATCATTATCTAATCCCGTCAGCCATGCTGAAAATTCAATCATGCAAGTATTTGAGTCTTCTCTGTCCCTCTCTGCCTTAAAGCATTCAGCATGTTCAGTGGGGCAAATGTCCTAACCAAAGAGTTATGACTGCTCTGACCGCACGAGGAGAAACTATTTACTTCCTCACCACTTCATACAGGTTCACCAGAGCCCCTGAGTCTGCATTACTCACAGCAATGCTCTTGTCACTGCAGTTTTCTGATGTGAACTTTGGTTTATTAAAAATAGTAGTAAGTTATTACGGTGTCCATTTGCTGAGGGAACCACGAAATCCTGGGTTTAGTGATAAAAGCTTTAAATGGCACCACATACCTCAAAGATGGGAACATCCGCTGCAATAAAATTATCACCTCCGCCTAGGAAGAAGGGACGAGGTCTAAACTGGAGCTGGTGGGGATTAGTGTGGGGAAGGCAGGAGCAGCTGTGGACATTCGACCTCCAGCACATAAGCATTGGGAGTGGAAGATTAGCATGTCAGAGACCTTCCTTAAAACCACAAGCTCCTTTCACTCTTTTCAACAGCTGGGGCTTCCAGCTGAGACAGAAGACTCGCCTATCTTAGAATATTTCCCTGCTCTGTGATTGATATGCTCCCCGCTGCTGCAGGAGAAAATGAGCGCTCTCACATTGCCAGAAGAACTGTGAATTGCTACAGTCTTTTTGGACAGTAATCTGGCAACTTCTTTTAAAATTAGAAATACACATACCCTTTGACCCAGTAGTCCAACTCTGAGGAATCTATCCCACAGAAATAAAGGCATGAGTTTGCAGGGAACAAACAGGGCTGATGTTCAGCAAACACACGGCGCGACGTGCTGCGGGCGGTGTCCACTCTGATTGGTCTGTCCCTGTGCCATACTGGTTGTTAAATATTTTTAATGCCACCTCTGGATACATAAATAAAATTTTACATAAGTGAGATTTTTTTTATGATGAACACTTTTCCCCTTACCCACGGTGTGTGTGCACCTGGCTTCCCTCCACCCTGCTGCATCCCCAGCCCTCCTCAGGTAGGCCCGATTCTACAGTCTCGCGTCTCTTACACACAACTAACCGCTTGATGCCCAGGAGGTTTTTGGAGGCTCCTTGTTTATAAAAAGAGGAGATCGTACTAAAAACATGCCTCTACATCTTGTTTTACTCTGTGCATTCAGAAATCCCTGCAAGGAGACAAGTCTAACTCATTTTAAAAAAAATTTCCACGTAATATTTCTGGTCCTGATACACCGCAATATATTCAGCCCTCTGCGTTGACAAGCATTTGGCGTTTGTTCGTTTCTCCTTTCACAGGAAGTGCTGCAGCCGCTCTGATCTCTCCGAGGAGACAAGGAGACGTCCCTTACTGCTGCGGCCGGGCCTGTGTCGGCAGTTTTTTGACTCCTCTGGGTCCTCATTTCTCCTCATTGCCTCGAGCACTTTTCTGTTGGGTGCCTTCATGACCCAGGAGGGGTTCTCTGGATCTCTGAACAGTTTCTCTTGCATTTGTACTGCAGACGTGGCATTCTCACCCTACTGCTATCTTTTGTTTACCGTATCTCTTAATATGCGTTCTTAGTTTTTATGTGATTAAAAAATCAGCCTTGGCTTTTCTAGTTTATAGGTTTTCTGTCTTGGTTTTAAAAGGTGTCACTCAAAGATCAAATAGCGGTAAGAAGTTGGATTTATCTCTTGGTTTTAAAATCCTTTTGAAGCAAGCACATCTTCTATGCATTTTTAAGATAGCATTCTCTCTTTGCTCTGATCAATTACAAAATAACAAATGGCCTAAGAATTGATAGGTAGAAAAATGCATCTCAGCTTCCTCTTTTCATCTTTGAACAAACAAGAAGAGGAAGGCCGAGTTGACCACATAAGGTAGGATTTTGTTTCTGATGTTGTCCTAGCTGAAATGGCCTTTTATATATTTCAGTTTTCATCTGTATGTTGTTATTAAGCAAGAATCATGCACTTCTACAGAAAGAAATAAACAAAAGATGCTTGGTGCTTTCAAAAAAAAAAAATTACGGACAAGCCTACATTTGTTAGATTTGTCCTGAACTACGGTGTTGGAATAGAATCAGGCCACATATAAAGAGAATGAGTAAACATAAAGAATGGTCTTGCGTGTTTCCTTAGGACTGAAACATGCCACTGGTAGTTCTAAGGACCAAAGGAAGCAGACAAGGGCAATATTTAGGAAATGTCTTCACTGCGATCATGTCGAAGGTCTCCAGGCTGTCGATGTTTAATAAACCCCCTGAGTGATATGTGCATGAGGTAAAATGCTAAAAGACAATCAACTTCTCCATGATTCAGATCCTCTAGCTACCGAAATATACCAAAGCCGACACTTACATTATGAGAAATAGTGAAATACATTCTTACTCATAAACGAAATCTGGGTAACACTATGTATGTTTTGTCGACATCAAATGGCATGAGGCCTTCCATAGGCAGTTATTTTTCATTACCCCATGTCTCATATTACCTTGGAAGAAAAAAAATAACAACTGAAAAACATCATCGGTCTCTGACCTTGAAATTTTCACGTATACTATTTTATCTTTAAAGACAGGGATTAGTGACATTAGTTCTGGGGACAGGCAGCCCTGGGTTCAGATCACGACTCTGCCTTGCTAAAAACATGGTACAACTTCCTTGGCTTCACCAATACTTATATCTGATTAAAACGGGGATAATTGTACCTTCCTGAGAGGGACATTGCGACTATAGTGCTATGGTTAAAGGCACAGTCTTTGAAGCCAGTCCATCTGGATTTCAGTCCTGGCTCTCCACTTACCAGCTATGTAACCCTGGACAAGCTGTGTCTCCTTCCTATATCTCATTGCTGCAACTTGGAACAATAAAATAAGTCTCCTAGGACTGATGTATGATCAGGACAATGCATGTAATTAACATCAAATTTAGCCAACAAAATTACAGGATGCTCAATTAAATGTGAATTCCAGGAGAAAAAGAAGAAACAAAAAGAAACAAATAATTTTGTCCCATACTTACACTAAAAATTATTTGTTTTTTATCAGAAATTCAAATTTAATTATACATTCTGTACTTTACCTATCTACATTATATATAATGCACTTAGAAAAATATTACACACTAAGTAATAAAAATACGAGTTTGTATTACATTCATAAACACAGGGCTTAGCACACAGTCATTACTCAATAAATGAGACGCATTGATAGAATTTCACCATTCACTGTCCCTCTCTTTTAGTCTTGGCTGCCAACTTGCCCAGAACTTGATTCAAATATAAATTTTAAAATAAAAATTGTCTCAACACTGTCCCTTCATTCACACTGGAATTATCATGCTTTATTCATCCAATTATTTGTCAATGACTACTTGCCATTCATTACAATGTCACAATGTGTCAGCCACATAGTGACAGGTTCTGAAGGCATAAAAAGGCTGATAAGGAGAAAGGTAGGGAGTGTTCCCAGAAGCAGGAGGTTCTCACGTCTCTAAAATCATTGTTAGGATTAAACAAGAGATTATAGGTAATTACTTTGCATTTTGCCAAGTACCTGCTACATGTGCAGAAAATTAAATCCTCATTCTTACTGTTAGTTATTTTTTTTGTCACTCTTAGCAGATAAAATTAAACCAGCTAATATGTCTTACATAAACCTGTTCTCTGCTTACCTACTTTTTAATAGAAATTCAGTTCTTCCACGCAACTTTACAGTTTATTGAGCAAAGACTATTTCTCTGTGGCATGGTGAATTTTGTAACAAATGTTAGTTAAATAAATATTGTGCAGTAATACACATTCCAGTAAGATAACCTAGTATGCTTGTCAGACAATAATCACATTCTTTCTACAAGACCTAAAATGATTCTGACATCCAAAGATACACTCACAGTTGCAGTATATCACACAGAATCTAATTGACTAATGACTTTTACCTTCATTGGGAGGTAAATTTTTTACAAGTTTCCCTTGCCACAAAATTGCTTAACATGGCAGAGGAAATGTACTGCACAGCAGCTGTGGTTTTCTTCTGTGCAGAAATTTCCACATGAATGAGACAAAGGAAATATTGTATGACAATATAGTCATAAAGAATACATACTAGAAAATTCTTAAGAAAACTTAAGATTTAAAGACTTTAGCGTGGGCAACATAGGGAGACTCTGTACCAAAAAAAAAAAATGTTTTTAATTAGCTGGGGACAGTGGCGCGTGCTTGAAGTCTAGCTATTTGGGAGACTAGGAGCCCAGGAGTTCAAGGCTACGGTGAACTATGATCATGCCACTGCACTCCAGCCTGGGTGATGGAGTGAGACCCTGTATCATTAAAAAAAAAAAAAAGTTAAAGACTTGTTTATAATCAATAGCTTTCACCTACAGTCACACAGGTTAACAGTCAGTGAGCCGTCCAGAGTCACACAGCTAATGAGTATGAGGATCTTGCCTCTGAACTCCAAGTGACTTTGAGTTCCATCATGTCTTTAGCTTCTGCTGCAATAGCGTGTGCTGGAGACAGGAATTGCCTATGTGGATTAATAGCATTCTAAGTCCTGTTAACCTTCACAGCTCAACCATCCTCCCGGAGAACAGAACTATTAACATTGTAGTTTGAATAAACTGGCTTTAAAAATACAACCACTTTGGGCAGCACCTGTGGCTCAGTAGGTAGGGTTCCAGCCCCATATATCAAGGGTGGCAGGTTCAATCCCGGCCCTGGCCAAACTGCAACAAAAAAATAGCCGGGCGTTGTGGCAGGTGCCTGTAGTCCCAGCTACTCGGGAGGCTGAGGCAAGAGAATTGCCCAAGCCCAAGAGCTGGAGGTTGCTGTGAGCGGAGATACCACAGCACTCTATGGAGGGCGACAAAGTGGAACTCTGGCTCTAAAATAAATAAATACATAAATAATTAACACAACCATTTCTTCCAATCCCAGGAAATAGCATCAGGATTTCAACATTGACGGAGTTGGGGTTTTCAGAATGAGAGAAAAGTTTTTTGCATTCAAGGGTGTTGTAAAACAACAATATATATTGTTTTAGAAAGCTTAATGTTGATGAGCCTTTCCAGAAAGAAAAGGCGACAACCTGCCTTCAGGTTAAGGGAATGCTCACTGGTAGATTTATTCCAAAGACTGGGATTTTCTTGTAAAATATTAAATATCCTAAGTAATACAAAAATGTTTCACTTTGCTGTGGGAAAAGTACCTTGCCCAAGATATTACTACAATATGTGCATTAATGGAGCGTTGCTCCTTCTTAACCAGTTAGACAGAAGAGACCAGTCTGAAGGTAAGGGCGGGGGAACACGGACAGCCAGGATGGAGTGTGGTGTCAGGACCCCATCCAAACGTCAGACGGCCAAGGGGTGGGGACGAGCCAAGGAACAATGACAATGCCCCCTAACGCTGTGGTGCCCTGTAATCTCCTGTGCTGTCCTCAGGCCCTCAGTAAAGCACTATTAGACACAGGGGACCCTTCTGACCAGCAAAGCATTGGAAGACAGAGTGGGCCAGAAGTGATCAGTGCAGAAGCCCAGAGCAGGTACCTGGAGAAAGAAAAAAGCATCATTTGAGGGACACACCAGTACTCCCCAGTGACTGCAGAAATATTCAAAGCAAGACCAGGGCTCCTCTGACCACTCAGGATGAAGGCTCGAGCTGTGCTAGCTGCTAACCAAGGGAAAAGCGGTCTGGTCCTCCACCTACCTACCCTTCCCCCACAAAGGCAGGGGACCTTGGAAATGTCTGGGTTATCTCTGATTTATCTCCCAAAATTGTTTAGAGAGGATACCCAGGAAGGGTGAGGTCTAGGAGAACAGAGGTCCTCTCAAGGAGACCACAAGGATACACCTGTGGGGTCCTCTCCATGGAGACTCAGCTCTTGGAAATCTGTAGACTTAACTTCCTGGAACTTGTAAATTTCCACTTCTGTGAGATCCGGCAGTTCTGTGGGCACTGGAACAGCATCTCCCACTTGATTCAAACTGACCAATGAGAAGGGCACCTGTGGGCTGGAAATTTTTAACTAGAGATAAAAAGGGAAAGACCACGCCAGGCAGAGAGGAGTGGCCGTTATGAGTTCTTCTATGCCCTAATCTCCACTGGCTGAAATAAAGCCCTTCCTCTTATAAACATGGCGTTTGGGTGCTCTTTCTCTCCATTGGGCCTCGTCTTTCTGCAACAGTTTCACCAAAAAATAATTTACACTGAAGGAAGCTCTGTGTATTCTCCTATGAACTCCACCTTCTCTTTATTCTACTCACAAACTCGGTCACTCCTGCTGTGCCCAAATTTTCACTTCTGCTCAGTTACACGTTTTGACGTGACTTCACTCTGCTCTGCCTTCATTTATTCTGATCTGATTGGTGGAATTGTTTCTAATCAATGTGCCCCATGTTTTATTTCGGCCTTTTTTCCATCCCAGTAGAAAAGGGCAATGGAAAACGCAGAAAGGACCAGGTGCTTGGGGAAAAGTCCTAAATGTATTCAAACTCAAACTACAAAGAAGCAAAATATGCACTCCCAGCTTTTTGCATTTTTAATCCTTCCAGTGGAGAGAAGAGCAACTCTTTTGTTATGCCATTTGCTTAGGCTGTTTCCACTATTTGTCTTGCAGGGCGAGTTGTCTCACTTCCTTCTTCTTCCACAGTCCCTGCTGAGCAGCCCTCCGGGATCTGTATTATGTACCACCACGTTGCCTCCCAGCCAGCCTCTGTGTAATCATCGCTAGATGAATTGCCCAGGCTACAGATGTTTCACTAATTATCTTTTCATCAGAACAGTATACAATCCCACTTTCATCCCTCCACACCCTCATACATTATAATAACAATGTCCTGTTCCCTTTCTACATGGTGTTCAAGAAAAAATAGGCGTTATTCCCTACCTCTCTTGAAATTAAAGATTCCTAATGCTAAGTAATGGCTTGCAGAGTTAAACAATGGAAGAGCTAGAGTGTGAAGCATTTTTCTGATGCAGGCCACAGGAGGCCACTGTGTTGGCCACAGTAACTCCTGAGAGGTGAGCTTTACCAAACCCAAGCATAAGTGACACCGATTAAGCGACATTGTAGATTTTATTTCAAGGAATTCCATGGCACGAGCTCCTTTGTGTAAAACTTATTCTATAAGGCACCCCTTCTAAGTAAACTCCCAACCTTGCAGCTGATCAGTATGTGATTTATTTTGCACCGTGGGAGATAAACTGGGTGGGTGACCTGTTCGTGAAGAGAAGATTGAACCAAGTCAGGGCTCATTAGGGGCATCATGCGGATAGCTTTCTCGTCCCTTCTTAATCTCTCTTATTTATAAAATAACTACTTTACTTGTTCTTTCTATACTACAGGGCTATGACGAGGTTTCTGAGTTAGAGCTGCACTCTCACTAAATGTCTTGCTATCTCTTCACATCCTGTCTGTCTGACTTACGGCACTGGTGAGCCCACTCACCCTTCAGGGCTTATTATAAATAACACCAATCTGTTCATCAGCATCCATTGTGAAAGGTTCCAGATATAAAGAGCTGAAATAATTTCTTGCATGAGGAGCTTGCAATACAGTTAGGGAAGGAAGACATGTGGAGAAGCAAGCATGATCAACCGTGTGGCCTGGATGTGGCTGGGCACCACAGTGTCCAATCTGTGTTACATTTGGGGGTCTGGCGTAGCGCCAAGGTGAGGGTCCTCAGGAAAGGAGAGGAGGTAGTTCAGGGGCAAGGGAAGACTTTAACAGAGGGGAAGGGGAGAAGGGAGGCTGAGCCACGGTCAGCTGCAAACGCCTTTTATTACCTTATCAGGATAGCTGGGAGGGGGCGGGGAGCTAGGGGACCGCCCGGGGCGCTCTAGTGCGGTCAGGATTCTGGGGTATCCTCAGGACCGGGATGTGGGAAGGGCGTTTCTAGGAACTCTGGCCTGCAGGCCTTCCAGGGCTACCCAAACGCCATGTGGTCTAACTGGACTAGAGACACAGAATGTTCAGTTCATCCCTCGAGCAATTCTCTAACCCAGAGAGCTATGAGATGAGTAACTCCTGCAATGATATCTTCCAACTTCCTTTGATATTTTCCTGTGTTTATTGCTTCCTATTTTTCTCCTCCCACGACCATGGAAGTTCCCTGAGGTCGGGGATTTTCTTCTGTTTGAGAGCACGCGTGGTGAGAGTGAGACGGAGTCAGGCAGCGCGGCCCGACAGGACGCAGCCGGTCTGGTCGTTCCAGGTCCTATGTGGCCCTCACCCCTTGCCTCCCATCTTTACTGTTTTATAAATTTAGCTCCCATCCTAAACATGCCCATCTTGAGTACTTTAGGAAGATCAGTTGAGGAAATTTTTTGAATTGGAAATGTTGTAATATACCACTGATATATCACTGAGCTCTGCTAATTATTCTTTAAAATAAGAGTTAATGTTGTCTTGCTTTGAACCTTTATGTATAAACTGTGGTTTTGGAAACAGAAGAACAGAACAGTCTTGGACAGGCTACTCTCGCTATTCTCCAGAATCACTGTGACAGGATTTGCCCACTCAGGGCTGGACAGGGGTTCATCCCCCCATTCTCTAGGCTCCGTGAGCTCAGAAATCAGACCCCCATTTCCAGGCACAAACCGGCTGCCCTTTCCAGGCCACACCCTCGGGGCTCTAACGAGATCAGGAACAAAGCAGCCTGAGACTTTTGGGGGCTGGTTCCACCTTAAGTAGGGGGCACACATCCTACCCCTTCCCTGAGACAAAAACTACAAACTCCTAATAACCTTTTCCCAGACGAGGGACTTCATTCAACTTCGAAAGGTTATTTTTCCACCTACCAAATCCGAGCCAACATGTTATTCTCCAGACAAAGGGCCCAGGGAGACTTCAGACTTGGGTCTTCCCCTTTGCCGGAAGGTCTAGTCCTTTTTAATCCTTCAGTATTCCCTTCTAATAAAATCCCGTCTTACCACTCATCTATGGTCCGTGGGTTCATTCTTCGAATCCCTGAGACCAAGGACACACTCAAGAAGAAATTCCGACAAAGTTTGGTGGACCTGTCCTCGTCTCTGCTTACTGGCTGACGGTGGCAGGCGGCCAGACCCCCTCAGTCCTATGGGACCCACGTTCACTGGAATACGTCACGAATGGTAGTGATGCTGAGCTCACAGTAGTCGCTAAGTGAATATTAGTATAATGAATAAATTGCTTTACCTTTGATACTCAACATATTTGGACCAGATGAAACTGCTCCTCAGAATCACCACCAAAAAGTTGCCCCAGCTCAGCCTTCTGATGCCTCTCCGGGTGAACTACAGCAGTTATAAATCTCTTCCATTTTCTCCTGCCAGGCAGTATGGGGTGCTAAAAGGGGGGCAAAATCTTCTAAAGATCTTCCAAAGATCTTCCAAATCTTCGCAGTTCTTCCAAAGTGGTTTCAAAATACTTAATTTACATTTGTGGAATAAATCACATAATATCACTGTAATTATGAATGTTTGAGTCATCTTCCCCACCAGAATGTGAGAGCCTCAAGATGTTTTGTTCCATTTTCTAACACCTTGTGCATAACTGTGTTTGGGAAATAGGAGGTAATCAAATTTTTAAGACCTGGAGAACTGACCTGGAGTCAAATCTCAGAATAATTAGCCTTCAGCCTAAACATGGGGAGGCCTGTGAGCAGCTGGAAGATGGGTGGGATGCATGTGTGGGGATCACTGTAGGATTTCCAGCATTACTGACGCGCGATTCGCTCGAATGTCAGGCATCTTCCTGGATAGGGATAAAGAGAAAGTTGGTGGCGCCGCTGTTAGGAAATGTTTCCTTTCTCAAAGTAATTATTAAAATGTAAAAACCCAACCGACATACAACTCAGCACATAGGATCCATGTCATTTTTGCGTGTTGTAGAGTAAAACATGCATGAATGTGTGCGTGTGTATTTTAAAATGCATGTCAGTTGCAAATGAATAAAAGACATAATCTGTGGAGTTTTAGGGATTTCTTGGTCTTAATAAGGGAAACAAAAACTCAGTGGATATTAAGAGGCAATTCTCAGCCTTTCAGGCTACAAATCCAACAAGAAAGTAACGGGGAGTTTCTACTCAGCCTGAGTGCCTATGTCACTGTTCAGTGCCAATAGCACTTCCTTAAGACAGGCAGAAAAAGGAGAGGAGGAGAAGTTTGAGTTAAAATAAAGATATAAATTTCTGCAACAGACAAAAATGCAGAGCAGGTAGTGATTGAGAACCAAAAAAAAAAAAAAAAGGCACTGTCCAGGCAGCTCAAAACGAGTGAAACTACAGACGACTAAGGCACGGCTTTCAAAATACCCATAGGGACCAAAACCCCCCTGTTTGCTATAAGTTGATACTCGAGACAATAGATCAGGACTTCACAATGCAAGGTAGAAATTAGCAGGGTCATTTCTACAGGGCAAATGCAGAAACTGACTCTGAATTTTGCACTTAATCTGATTATCCTCTGGGAGGGTTGCGTTGTATTATCAAAGTTCTCCACCGCTCTTTCCATCCTCACTTTGTAACAGTACAATTTGCAGGTGCTCTGACTAGAGACAGTCCATTTCCCTGACCCACAGATGTCAGGCTTGGACAAATGACTTGCTTTGTCCAAGAAAGCAGGGGCAGAACTGACCATCCCTGCTCTGAACAGCTGGACATTCTGAGCCTCTACTGGCCCTTCAGCCACCTCTGTCATCAGCCTGAGCAGAACCTGCCTGGACCTGCCTGTGGGCAAAGAGGATGAGGACCACGTGGAGCCCTGCTTGGCAATCTGGAGCCAGCCGCCGACTCTGGTCCTGAGCCAGAGCCCCGCCCGTCCGCAGATGAGGTAGGAGGACTGAATTTTATCCCTGATCTTGACTCCAAAAGTCTTTGGTAAACTTCCAAACATTACCTTTGGTTTTGTATAACTGGATTCCTTGTCAAGGATGGTGAAAAGGCTGGATCGGATGCGGGCTCGAGTGGGTCTGACAGGTGCGACCCAGAAGAATAAACGAGCAGGCGAGCTTTGTGCGACAAATGAGAACTTGGCTGTGCCTGTGATTTTTTCTATAAATAGACTTTAAGGTAATACGTATAATTTTGCAACTGAATTCAGTGTCTCAGCAAATTCTGGCTATAATTTATAATTTAACATAATTAAATGATCATTGAGATTTCTTAGTTCTTTCTGAAAAAATACATTCACTGATTTTTATCATGTTGCTGCTGGTAAACAATATTAGATAAAGTAGATTCAGTGACAATAGAATTACTACACAGTATTTTTCTCGGTCCTTTCAGGCTGCTGTGCCAAAGTAACATAAACCAGAAGCTGATAAACAGCGGGAATCTATTTCTCACAGTTTGAGGCTGGAAATCCCAGACCAAGGCTCCCGCAGATTAGGTGTCTGGTGCGGACCCCCCCCAGCTGCATCCTCACACAGTGGGGGGCGCTCTAGTCTCTCCAGCTCCTTCTAATGCACTAATCACATCCGTAAGGTCCCACTTCTAGCACCGCCATGTCAGGGATGGGCTGCAACGTCTGAACTGAGTGGAGGACACACAAGTGGCTTGGATTTTTATAGCCATGCGGAACACAGAGGACTTTACATCACCAGGGCAGGACGCCATAAGCTGCTTCATCAAGTCTCCATCTGCTTCAGGGGGGCTGAGTCAGGGGAACTGGGTTGACCAAGAAGCCCAGGAGGGACTGACATTAACCTGAGTCGTACACAGTTAAGTGAGGCTCATGGTTCTTAACATAGACATTAACTTCAGTTACATGGAAATAAAGAAAAGTATTTTGTTACATCTGAGTAAGTGGTTTATGAAATCCATGCCCTTGAGATGTACGCCAGGTACCTGCTGTGTGCAAAGTGCTGTGCCGAGTGCAAAGTGCTGTGCTGAGTGCAGAGTGCTGTGCTGAGTGCTTATAGGACACAATGCAGACGCCACACTAAGTGCCGTGCTGAATGCATGCAGGATGCAAAGCAGATGCTACACTAAGTGCTGTGCTGAGTACTTATAGGATGCAGTGCAGATGCCACACTAAGTGCTGTGCTGAGTGCTTGCAGGACACAAAGCAGATGTTACACTAAGTGCTGTGCTGAGTGCTTATAGGATGCAGTGCAGATGCCACACTAAGTGCTGTGCTGAGTGCTTATAGGACGCAGTGCAGACACCACACTAAACCAGCCTGGTTTGGGCAAATGCGTGATGACGTAAACTGGTTCTATCAGCCTGAGAGCTTTTATGAAGAGGATCTAAGAGCTCCGAAAAGGTCTAAGGAAGGGAAGAAATTCCTTTGCAGTGGTGTGTTCAGGCAAATTTCATGGAAGGAGACTTGGATTTTGTGGAGACAAAGATGAAATTTCAACATTCTGGGATGCTCCTCTGAGGATGTGTCATAGTAAACTATTTTCACTTACAGGAATCAGATTTGAACAAACACATGGCAGACAAGTCATCCACTAGCTTCTCTTTGCTTTTCCTCAAGCACCATCACCCACCTGTTGTCTGGAAGCCATCGTGAAAACACTTTCTGGTGTTTGCATAACGAAGCGTGAGCATCAGAAATGACATTTAAAGTCAGGGACTGCAGGAACAGTGGCAGCCCCGCAAAGCAAGTGAACGTGGAAACGTACAACCCTGAATGCTTCACCTCAGCTTTTATTATTTGCTTTCTCTCGGCTGTGCCAGAAGTAACTAAGGAACTGTCACATTCCCACAACCAGGGCAGGTCCTCGCATCTGAAGCGGGCCTGCAGGTCGGCAGAGCTGCTGTGCAGAGGCCATGCGGAAGGTCAGAGAGGAGTGGGGAGTTGGGAATAAGCCAGGAAAAAACCAGCACACGGGCTCATAATGGCATTAGTCGGAAGAGCAGAAACCAGCAAGGAAACACACCAGCAAATCAATTAAACATCACATATTCTCTGAAAGTTATGTGATGCTGAACTGATTCTGTGGGTCACTTGACTACCAAAACAAACCAGAAAAACAAAAGAAAACGTGAACTTCTCAGCTGTATTCTGAGATGAACTAAACACGAGCTCATGAAGAAGTGGCTCTGAGTCTACATCCCTGTTGATCTAAGGAAAATTAGCAGGGTGCTGTCCAAGATCCCTTCTATATAAACTCAATAGAATATAGATACAAATACAGGTTAAAAAAAAAAAAATAGGAGAAAAGGCGGAGGAAGAAGAAAACACAGGTGGAAAGAGTGAAAAGGGGAGGGATAGAAAATTTTCTTTTCAACTTCGTAGACCGGGCCTGTGTTACCCGCTTGCTATGCTTTCTTAATCCCATGAGCTATTCCTGGTCTCACCGTCTACGACTCAGACCCACTGCCTCATCATCAAACTCACATTGACAAAATGTGGTTGGCAGAGTGGCGAAAAACCTAGGCATTTCTATGGAAGTGGACAGGCTAGCTCCGAAGAAGACTGGGATCAGTCATGAGCCGTAGGGTTCCTGAGACTTACGTGCAGTGACTTTTATCAACCCTTCATTATTTCCTCTTGGTTTTGCTTTATCTGAGCCATTCCTCCCAGCTACGCTTGGCCCTAAGCACATAAAAGTTACCCTCTGTCACCTGCAGGTCCCTTTTTATTCACCACGGTGGTGCATTACTACACACTATGTCTTTTCTAGGAGAAAATTCCCAATTGCTCGGAAAAGTAACAAAACACATCTTTGTTTAAAACTTCTTTAATGTTTGTGCTATCTGTGGACACAGTGTTATTGCACCGTGTACAGGCTACACAGATGTCTTTTTTTCCCCCAGTGAGCAAGCTCTGAGATAGAGAGTAAAGAGCCTTGGAGTCTAACCGCAGGCTGGAGTGCCAACTAGCCACAGAATCCGACTGGACGCGCTCCTAATAGACCTGTCTCATTCTCCTCCTACAGGAACTCAGATTCAGTGACGAATTCTCCATGCAGATGACAAAGCTCTGAATACGCGTGCTCAGTTTACCATGTACAATTTAAAATACAATCTATATTGCACACAGGCATATTCCGTGTATTAGATGCATAAATTTACATAGATCATACACATATTTTATAAACAGATTCTAATTATTATGCCAGAAACTATATAAGATACTGAGTAAAATAAAATATGATTTCCATGGTCAAGGAATTCACAAAAACTGGTTAAAGAGAAAAGATTATAGGATCACTTTTCTATATGAGGGTCAATAAAAACAACATAAATAGTCAATAGCATTGACTATTCACTAGGTACCAGCCAACGTTGAATAAATTTCACATACATTGAATTATTTAATGGACATAAACCCCTACAAGGTAGATGTTATTATTGAACCCATTTTATAAGGAAGATAAATGAGGTATAGAGGAGTTAGGTAAATTACACAGCACAGGGAGTCAGATTCTAAGGCAGGATATATAAGTGTTATACAACACTGACTCAAAAAGAAAGAAAGAAAGAAAATGGGATGAATAGGGCAGAAAGCAGTCAATGATTACTGGCAATTGAGTGGTGCAAACTACAGATCCTCAAGGAGAACTTGACCCTTGATGAGCCCCTGCCCCTGCCGGGCTTTCTGCACTCTGGAACCAAGAAGCCAAGAGTTGCGCCTTGTGCTGTGGGTTTTCCATCGGCCGTTCATGTCTGCTCACCACCTACCTTAGGCAGAGCCTCTATACGATACTTCATAAAATAAATCCCATGCACATCAATTACCAGGGACCTAAAATCAGGTCATTGCTCATAAAGCCACTGGAAATTTTATTAAAACTATTCCCTTAAAGGCTCCTGGATCTCGAAAGGGAAAAAAAGAACCTGTTCAAAGAGCAATTCCTCTGCCTAGACCGACTGTGAATGATCCATATAACCAACGGCCCATCCCAGAATAGCAGTCAGAGGAGTCACTGCTACGATGCCCACCGAGGGCCGCCATTCAAACAGCGAATCCTTTACGCTATTTCCTTCTGCCACGTTCAATGTAAATCTACCACTTATTCAAAGACAAGCATTCAGCCTGACTAAGGACTTGCTAAATGGAATCTTTACATTGTCCTTAGGAGCTAAGCAAGGAGTAAAAACACAGACAGCATGAGCTTCAGTGCTGAAGCCCCAAGACAATGAAACTGCAACCATGTAAATACCCTGGTTTCTCCAACTTGAAATTGGGTATACAGGGAAATGGAAAAGGTAACTCACTGCGAAGAGCCCAGGAAGCTTTGTAGAGAGCAACTAAAGGTCTGTTTGGGTTTCCCAGGCCACTCAGATAGCTTGTTAAATACAGCAATCACCATTTCTCTTTGCTGGCCCCACAAAAGGGACCAGTGGGCCTCCCCTGGCCAAACCATAAATAACTGTGAGATTGACACAATTCCTAAGAGCCACTCTGTCTTCACAACATTTCCAGCAACGTCAGTTACACTTGCCTGTACTTCTCTACAGACCAAGTCAAGCCCCACCTCACACACAAGAGGATCTACGCCAACCCACTCCAGGGGACTTAACCTAGATCCACCCTGAATTATCCATGTAACAGCTCATCCCAGAGCAGCAATCACAGAGGGGTCCATGCCACGATACCCACCGAGATCGACCACCTCTGTGGTGTCTGCTTTCTGTGTATCCTACCTGGGCTCTGAGCTTGGGGCCCTATCTCCTCCTGCCGGCTACATTTTCATGCACCTGTTTTATTTCCTAACTCGATGTGGAGGATAGTTAGAGTCAGTGAGAGCACAGGATAGCATGAATTGAAGAGCGTGGGCTTTGAAGACATGCAAAGCAGAGCTCAAATTTCAACCTCACAACTGAGCACGTTTCCCAACCTAGATGAACACCAGTTTTTTTTCTATAAATAGACCACAAAGAATTGTTGTAAGGGAAAAATAAGAAATAAATGTAAAGTTCCTTGAGTACTGTCTCCCATAGCACAAGCTGGCATGCAAACACATGCATCACTAGCAGAAAAGTATACCCTTCCCGAGCACAGCGCATTTTTGCATCCTTCACCTCTTCGAGGACAGTGATTTGCAGGTAGTGGATAATTAACAACTTGAGGAGGAGGCAAGTAGACTTGAGCTGCAGAGTTCAAGACCAGCCTGATCCAGAGTAAGACCCACTGCTATGAAAAGTAGACAAACTAGCCAGGTGTCCTTCAGGAGGGCACCTGTAGTCCTAGCTGCTTGGGAGGTTGAGGCAAAAGGATCATCTGGGCCAAGGATTTGAGGTTACTGTAAGCTATGACGTCCCACAGCACTCTAGCCAGGGTGACAGAGTCCTCCCACATATACGTCCTATCTCTACAGCATTTTTGTGAATCACTAAATTCTACATGGGCTGTCTATGATCACTCTCCTGTTAAAAAAAAATTATTTGAAAATTATTTTACTCTCCTTTTTAGTAGTAGCCATTCCAGCCCTGCTCCACCTGAGCCCTAAGTAATAGGAATAGTTGAAGAGAATGGATTTCAAACCAGCAGCAGTGAAGACAAAGAGAACAGCCAGACTTCAGCCTTCTTACTGGACATCTATCATTGAAAACATCTAATTCTCTAACCTTAAGTACAGAGGATCAAACACTTCTCCTTGGTTTAATTTGGCACTTAGATTGGCAGTATCCACTTAACTGCTAACAAGGAAAACCCTCAAAGGCAAGGGCTTACAAATTTCTGTGAGTCTGTAAAGTTAAACAGAACATTCCAAATTGCTCATCCAAATCAGTTTTGATGTTTACAGCTGCACATCCTGACAGAGGCGTGAACACTTGCATGGCGTACACTCTTTCCTCGTGTTTACTGAGATGAACATTTTGGGGACCTGTGTCTTCCCCAATCATTCAAACTTGAGAGTATTTGAGTGCCAGGTCAATTACAGGTGACTAAAGCAGCTTTAAAATATATTGTTGTCACTGTGTCAGATCAAGTGGAGAGGAGCAGAAATATGACTTGGGAGTCTCAAAAGGTATTAGACAGCAGGTTAGGTAGAAATTAAATTCTGTTTGCAGGGATTCCATATAACACCCTGGGAAAGCAAAAATGTTCAATTCTCTTTATTAGTGCTGGATTTATAGTTCAAAATGAAGATTCAATTAAGAAAAAAATATCAAAGTTGATGTTCTAAATAGCTCTTTAAAGTCAGGCTCCTCAGTAACACGCTTCAGTGCCTGATCTGGCAACCAGGCCTCAGAGTCTCTCCTGAGCTAATCTGTTGCATTCATTGCTAGTGAACCAATTTTTATGAAACACTTTCATCGTGCTAGCTCTGTACTCAGAAAACCATAATAGCTTTGGATGCCCATGACACAATTCTGGAATCCTCTGTCCAGCTCTCAGGAAACGCCAAAATTGAGGCCAATGCCGCCTGGTCCACCCCCTCACCAGCTGCTCAACCACACCTTCCCCCCACTGGGATGGCCCATTGCCCCACAGCCTCCAGCCACACTCAGCTGACTCCAGCATTCCACAGATCTTTGTGCTAATCCCCTCCACTCCAAGCATCAAAAGCCACCCTCAATGCCTTGTCAAGTTGTATCTTATCATTGAATCTTCCCTGACTTGTCCATCCACAGGAGTCTCACCCTTTTCTGAACTGTTGCAGCACCGGGGGAGACTGACAGTAAGTGATGTTCACTAAGAATCTGCTGTAGACTGGGCTCCGTATGTGTCATCTTGCAGATACTATTTTATTTCATCTTCGGAAGAACTCTGTAAGATAATCACAATTACCTTATTTCATCATCAAAAAGAGAAGTGAGATGTTAATGCAATTTGGTTCCTCTGAAAACAGAATCTCAATGCAACCAAGGGCATGTCATTTTCTCCTTTAGTCCCTAGTGACTGGTACCCAGGGAATATTTTGTTGCACTTCCACAACTCTACGGAGTTCATAAGCGAAGAGCTGAATCCAAACCTGAACCTTCGCCAAACACTATAGCCCAAGAGCGCGCACAGGCACGGGCAGGCTGTGACAAAGTGTGACCCATCACAGCAGCTGGTCAGTTGCTATGACCGGGGTGAACCACTGAACCAGGCAAGTGACATGAGGAGCTTTGTCCCCAGTCCTCTCCGACACGCAGTGTGAGGACACTGTATCTCCATAAACACCCAGTGTACGCAGGAGCGCTGGGCTGCTAGTGCAAAAGCAGCTTCAGGGCAAGTCTCTTGGCCAGTCGCCCACTTCCAACCACACCGCCCTCCTCAAGTCTCTCCTGCACAGAAATGCTGTTGTTGCCACTATGCAGTGAACATAATCACCAAATTCACTAAGACACCAGATGGAGTCCTGCATTGCATATCGTCTGCCCAGCTCTAAAATCTCCACCACGTTGCAGATGTGACTGAACCTGCTCTGATACACATGAGCTGCCACGGATTCCTATAAGGTGACACCTACTTGTTTTCATCAGCACTGACCAGTAGTGACAAATTATGTAGCTACAGCTCTGTGACGTTGCTGCGTTCTGGGTCCCCACACATCCAGATGAAGGGCATGGATACTCATGCGGCTTTGAACCATGACATCTTAATGGGTGCAATGAGAAATTAAATTTAGAAAAACTAATGCCTTATATAATTCCTCTTATTAAAAGGTAAACAAAGTTGTACCCCTTCTTTTTTCAACTCAACAAAGAGGGGCATTGACTAAGGCGATCGCCCTCTATTGTAAATTACCATGTTCATGATATCAGCTGGATAGAGAACATTTTCTCTGGCTCCTTGGTTCCTGGTACTCCCCACAATAAATAAAAATTTCCTCATTAAAGATAATGATTCTCATTCAAAGGAAGTTTACCAGATTGAGATTCCTAACTTTGTATAGAAGCATGGGATTAGGTGAGTGAAGGCAGGGACAATGTGTCAGACAGTTGCTACTGTTCACAACTTAGGATTTAGGGAGGCCGTGACCATGACTCGTGAATGAATGGCATGTCAAGGAAATCAAAAGCTAGGAGAGGTGTTCAGATGAGCAGGGAGAAAAAACACCCTTCCCACCAGTACACAGAAACAGCTCCTCTCAGCATAAGCTTAAATTGTTTACACATCAACTTCAATTATTTTAAAGACTGAAATGTTCCCCTCATTCTGTTATTTGTTTTACTTTATCTGAAGTCCTATATTTGTCTCTCTCCCCTACTAAACTATGCACAAGAGCTCAGATAAAGTTTTATTTACCTTTGTCTCCCAGTTCCCAGGACTATGCTAACACCACATCACAATTAGAAAACTAAGTTTCTACTAATGAAAAAAATTTTATTTGGGTAAGCAACTAGGGTCTAAAAATGCTTATAGGACCCAGCATTTTTTTCTTTCTTTCTTTCTTTTTTTTTTTTTTTTTAATTAAATCATGGTTGTGTACATAAATGCAATCATGGGGTACAATGTGCTGGTTTTATATACAATTTGAAATATTTTCTTGCTTTTTTTTTTTCTTTGCAGTTTTTGGCCAGGGCTGGGTTTGAACCTGCCACCTCTGGCATATGGAGCCAACGCCCTACTCCTTTGAGCCACAGACGAAATATTTTCATTGAACTGATTGACATAGCTTATATGCATATAAGCTTTAATCTTCATGACCACCCCACAAGGTAGGAATTTTTTTACAAATAAGGAAAACGCTTTAATTTGAAAGCTAACTAAAATGACACAACGATCAGTGGTAAAACTGTCTGTCCACCCAGGCTTCCTCCTTGAAGATACAAAGCCAGGGCCAGCAGCCCCTTGTGCTGAGGCAGGGACGTCTCCACTTCCCAGCAGGAGCCTGGGGGGTCGACAGCCCTTGTTTGTGAAGCGGGAGCCTGGCTGCTGCGTACAAGTGGCCCTGTTACCCCAGGGCAATAGTTAGAGGGCAGCTGCTGCAAACTCAGCTGCCAAAGTTTTTACAAAATTAGAGGGGAAATTTGGGAATTCTCATGCCACGTGGCCTCTGCAATGCTCCATCTGTCAAAATTTAGTTGGACAGACTTTAGAAACTGTCATTCATCCTGACAACTTTGCATTTTTTCTTCTGGGAAACCCCATCACCAGGCTCAAGGCATTATCAATTTCATTTTCTTTTTGCCCTAAACTTCCCAGCAAAAAGCTTTACTGTCAAATCTCCTGTGGAAGCATAATTAAAAATTCCATTCCTAAGCCATCTTTACTTACAAAACCCATAACCGTACTACCAAATGGAGAGGTCTTTCCTTTTTTTCTTGTTTTTCTTTCTTTTTTTTTTTTTTTTAATTTGAGTTACATCTATCTTATAACAGTCCCAAAAAGATACTAAGGTCTGTCGTGGAAACCGCTTTTTCCAAGTTTTTGCAGAGACATCAAAGAGACTGTAAGTCAGGGTCAGCATAATGCTAATAATCACATAGCTTCTTCTCTCAGCCCAGCAGAAATCTCATGAGCTTTTCAACTTCATAATTAAAACCATCAAAATCTCTTAGAAATCCACATGCTTCTAGTGGAACAATTTATTCGTTACCAAGGCTACAAGGTTACCCAGTAGTCTAGGTTAAAATAACTATAAAGATGGGGAAAAGGTGTTACTTCAAATCATCTCTCTCAACTTTCCCCGGCTCCTAGTGATTGACTCTGTGCTTTCTCCAAATGAAGAACAGTTCAGGGCGCATATGTCTTAGAACTGCACTGGGTTTTTTAACTACTTTTTCTTCCTTGAATACAGACATAAAAGAACCCACCGAGTACAGTCTCTCTGTAACTCTCTACAATATCAAATTAAATATATCGTAAGTATTTTAGTTATTATTTATATATTCTGGATTCATTGTTCAAGGTTTTGACCACATTTATTAATTAAATCTCACTAAGAATTTCCTACAGATATTTATTTCCTTTACCAAATACACATCTTTACAATCATGATATCTTGCCTTCCAGGAAAATATTAGGTGTAGAATCTTTAAAGCATAGATTTTATAGTCTAACAGACAAGGGTTTGAACGGATAAATCCACGCTTTTAAACTTTACAGTCATAAAACTTGCTAGAATATCAGTTTCTTTGTCCATGTAATGAGGACAATTAGATTCACCTGCAAATGATACTGTTATGATAAAATGAGGTAATATAAGTAAAATACTTCACAGAGTATTTAGCACATTCTAGTCAAAATAAATAGAATTTTTCTTACCTAAACCTGTATCTCCTGCCAGGAATAGTGGCTCATGCCTATAGCTCAGCTACTCAGGAGGCCGAGGCAGGAGGATTGCTTGAGCCCAGGAGTTCAAGCTACAGTGAGCTATGACAAAGCCACCACACTACACAGCCTGGACAACAGAAAAAGACTCCATCTATAAAAACTAAAATAAAATTAAAAGCAGAGAACATTTTCTGTTTTTTTTATAGTTCCTACATTTCTGCTTCATTTGAACATGGCAGGATTTTAAAATAAAGCAACAAAAAGCAAAGGCATATTGGTCCTTGTTTTCTGTTTTTCTCTTTAAAATCTTCATTTTATGAAACAGATCCCCTGATGCATGCGTCTCACGTTCCCTTGCAATGTAATAACTTGGATTGATAACTTTATCAATACTAATAAAGTCAAAATACAAAGGAATAGCTGCTATCATCTGCTTGTGAATAACAATAAGGACAAGCTTTCAAGTAACACGTAGGAAAATGAAAACAAAATTACTTACCTTAATTTTTTCCTTCATCCAACAAGAGAAAGGTATTAATCAAAATATAAAACAAAAGAGAACTTTACAAGTCAATTTTTGAGCACCTATACTTTCATAATAGCATAATTATACTCTGAAGAGAAGCTTGTTCTCAAGTTTGGGTAAACTGGAAAAAAATTGAGATTTAGTCCTGCTTCTGCCAATAAGTCACATTATTATTTGGGGGAATCATTAATCTTGCTGAATCTCAAGCTAGAGCTTCTGTCAAGCTAGCAAAGGTGCTGGCCCACTAGGCCTAGAGGCCAAAGTCTACATGCTTTCTGGTTTTTGTAAATAAAGTTTTACTGAAACACACCCACGTTTACTCATTACATATTGGCTGTGGCTTCTATTGAACTACTCCAGCAAAACTGAATAATCACAACAGAGACCAGAAGGCCCACAAAACCCAAAATATTTGCTATCTAGCTCTTACATAAATTTTTAGTTTTAAAGAGTTTCAATTTGACCCTTTTTTTATGGTTTGTGCTTTCTGTATTCTATTTAAGAAATAACTCATACTAAGGTCCCCAAGATTTCTCCTGCTTTTTTCATAGAAGTTTTAGGGTTTTAACTTTTATGTTAATTTTTTAATTCATTTTGATTTAATTTTGTATACTATATAAAGCAAGAATTGAACTTTTCGTATTTATTAACATACTTTCCTTTTTCATTAGATTACCTTGGCAGCTTTGCTGGGAAGTAATGGGCCATGTATTTGTGGTCTGTTTCCCAACGCCATTCTGTTCCCTAATTTGTATGTCTCACTGTATTTTGGAACTACATGCAGTGATGATTGTGGAATTATAGAAATTCTTGAAATCAGATAGGGTGCGTTCTACTACTTCGTTATTTTTCAGATGTTTTGGTTACTGTGAATCTTTTGAATTTCTGTATAAATTTTAGAATCAGCTGTCCAATTCTAAAAACATCGTTCATTTTTTTAACTTCTATTTTTAATTGACAAATTGTGTTGCATATTCTTATCATGTACAACATGTTGTTTTGAAATATGCACACATTGCAGAATGACTAAATTGAGCTAAAAACAAACTGGCTGGGATACTAGTAGAAATTGCATTGAATCTATACTGTAGAACAATTTAAAGAGAATTGATAACCTAATAGTATTGAGTCTTACATCCATGGGCAAGATATATATATACACTTATTCACATTTTCTTTAAGTTGTTTGAACAATGTTTTATGGTATAAATTTTTACTATATTTTTAAATATTTTTAATTCTTTTAATTTTTAAAATTTTTTTTAATTTTTTTCTCTAATAACTTCTTGTTTCTGAATGTTACAGCAAATGGTTGGTTTTGTTTTTCATTTTTAAATAAATTATGTTTAGCATATGAAAATACAATTATTTTGGTATATTGTCTTTGTATTTTGTGACCTTGTCTTTTTGCTTTACAAAAATCATCCTTTTATACAATTTTATCAATTAATAAAGGCAGATTTACTTTCTTCTTTCCAAACTGGCTGGGCTTTATGTCTTTGTCTTGCCTTATTACTCTGACTAGGACCTCTAGCACAATGCTGAATAAAAGTGATCAGAGAAAACATTCATGCCTTATTCTTGATTATAGATAGAAATCATTCAGTCTTTTCCCATTAAATATAATGTTGGCCATATTGGGTGGAAAAAATTCTCTTTAATTCTGAATTTACTATGAGTATTCATTATGAATAGTTGTTTAAGTTTTTCAAATGTCCTTTTGTGCATTTATTGAATTGATCATATGGTTTTTTTCTTCAATATGTTAATTTAGTGAATTACATTGATTGATCTTTGAATGTATAGCAGTCACTTTCCTGAGATAAACACTACTTTAAACACTGCCTTAGCTACATTTTACAAATTTTGCTGTCTTATGTTTTATTTTCATTCAGTTTGAAATATGCCTAAAATTTCCCCATTATTTTTTACACTGATGATGGGGTAATACATTTTTTAATTTCCAAATATTTGGGAATTTTACCTGTCTACTGTTACTATTATTCATTTTCAATGTGATTATATTGAGATCAGAGAGCATATGTTGCATAACTCCAATCTTTTGAAATTTATTGAGCCATGTTTTAATACTCTACCATAAATTCTATCTGAATGTCCACACAACTTTTTCAAAATTCATATTGTTCTGTAATGGGATGGAGTATTCTATAAACATCAAATACATCAAGTTGGCTGACAGTATCATCCAAATCTTATAAGTCTTTACTAATTTTAAATTTTCTTGTTTTATCAATTACTTAGAGGAGTGTGTTGAAATTACCAGCTCTGTGAAGTTCTCCCTCTCTTTTTTCTTTTTTTGAGTTCCATAAGTTTTAGTTTCATGTATTTTACAACTCTTTTATTAAATGAATACACATTAGGATTTCCATGTCTTCTTCAAAAATTGAATTCTTTATCATTACAGACTATCTCTCTTTGTCTCTAATAATATTCCACACTTAGAATTTTACTTTTATATTAATATTATCATCTTAGCTTTCTTATAATTAGAATTTAAAGACATTTTTCCAGTCTTTTAATTTGAATTTCTCTGTGTATTTATGTTTTACTTTGAGTTCTTATATAATGAGTATAGTTAAGCCTTGTTTTTTATGCCATCTGTCAATCTCAGCTTTTTAATTGGAGTGTTTAGACCATTTACATTTAATGTAATTATGACATGGTTGAATTTAAAATTACTCTCTTGCTATTTGTTTTCTCTTTTTCCCATCTGTTGTTTGTTGTTTATTTTCCTTTTTTTCATGACTTCTTTTGGACTAATTGAATAATTTTAAGATGTTATTTTATCTCCACAATTGGCTCGGAGCTACAGATTTAATTTATTTATTTATTTATTTATTTATTTATTTTAGTGGTTAGTGTTAATTTGCAATACTCCATGATCTAACATCAACCACACTTCCAATTTTATCTTCCATGACTACTTCTATACTGAAATCAAACAACTCATTGTGTACTGCCAAACATGCTCCTGAATTTCCCGCCAATGTGCCTTGTGCTGCCTCAGACATTTATACCTATACCAAACTACTATACTTGCTTCAACTTTCCAGTCATTTTTAGTGAGAGGGAGAGTCCTATAACAGCTATTCTTTCATGGGTATGAATGGAAATTATTGGTCATTGTCAGAAACACAGTCTTTTGACCCACCCCACATGATTGCAAGGTAGCAGTGTAATTCCATACTAGAACTAAGAACATTTGAACAGCATGGTTTCTGAGGTGTCTTTCATCTCCAATATTCTGTGTTCTCTAATTCCATAACATCTTCTGTGTGACCAATTCTTTTAAATTTCAAAGAGCATCCACATCCATTATCCCACTGATCTTTATAGTAGTCTGTGAAGAAAATAGCTCAGGTACCATCATGGCTATTTTCAGATAAGGAAACTATTGTCTGAAGAGTTAAATAAACTTTTCCAACATCATACAATAAATCATTGTCAAAATGACCATTAGACATCACATGTTCAATTGTTAGTCTATCAATCATTCTATCTCAGCATTTATATTATTATATTATTTTCCTCTTAATTATTTGTTCTCTTAACTGTATTCCAATTAGATAGACTTTACAGGAATATTTCCCAGAGCTAATCAAAGCACATTAAGGAATCCATAATGGCAAAGAGAAAGTGATACAGCAGTCACTATAAAAGTGAGCAGTGCATATGAGTAAATACTCATTAATGATATGTCACCAACGAAGGTTCTCATACACAAAAACATATATCATACTCTTTGCAGGTTCATATAAGTCACTTAAAACAAACTCAGAAGCAAGTGAAACAGAAGTCTGTCCCCGAACTTTAGCCTTCACCACCCTAAAAGATCACTGTCAATGATTTCCTATAGGAATAAATTGAAACCCAATACAATCTACAAAAGTTTCAAGCACAAAAGACTGGCCATGCTGAGGCAAAATAGAATGTCTGAGAAGACTGACTGCTCCAGACATTAATTTAGTGTTTTGGGATCAACCATCCAAAGCATTACACTTCCCCGTCTCTCACACTAGCGTCTTAGGCAGTAAGTCTTTAACGGAGCACTGGGAGACCTGCTTTTCACTATCAGACCAGAAAATAGCCACAGTTCTCACAAGGAAAGGAGTCACATAAACTTCACTCATTTAGGCTTTAGTTGACAATGCATTAATGTTATACATAAAAACTCATCATTTCCCACGCAATTCATGCCTTTATAACACAGATCATTAATATGCGGGGTTTGCATAGCAATCACTCAGCAATTCCATCATTGTCTTTCTTTTCCTGCCATGACAAGGTTACCTCCAAAAATTGTAAAGTTGGAACATTCTATCTTAACCACAGATGTTAAGGTTGTTACTTGTTCAAGTTTAGGTAAACTCTGACATCATTAGGGTCCAAAGTGAAATAAGTACTGTTAAAAATGGAAAATCTAGGGCAGCACCTGTGGCTCAGTGGGTAGGGCACTGGCCCCATATACCAAGGGTGGCAGGTTCAAACCCGGCCCCAGACAAACTGCAACAAAAAAATAGCCGGGTGTTGTGGTGCATGCCTATGGTTCCAGCTACTCTGGAGGCTGAGGCAGGAGAATTGCCAAAGCCCAGGAGTTGGAGGTTGCTGTGAGTTTGCACTCTACTAAGGGTGATAAAGTGAGATTCTGTCTCTATAAAAAAAAAAAAAGGAAAAAATAGAAAATCTATTACAACCTCTTTATTCAGCAGACAGGAAAACCAAGGCTTGGAAAGAATTCTGTGACCCAAGGTCACACAGCCAAACAGCAGCAAAGCCAGCAGTACAATTCAGATCTCTAAATTCTGAGACCAGAGCTCCTTTCTACAAATATTGTTAAGTCTTCTAGATTTCATTTAACAACCTGTCATTTTAAAAGTCAAAATTTTATTTTGCTTATAAATGTGCCCATTGATACTTTGAAATATTCTGAAATATCTCAAGAGATCATACAAAATAAGCGTAAAAATGTGTGTAGTTCCACGCAAATGAAAATAAAGGCTCTAAGAATTCTATAAATGTTTTCTTTGGCTGGAAATACTATAAAGGGATTGTCTGTCCTATTTTCACAAATAAACCTAGATCCCTTTATGGATATATGTCTTCTTAGCTCATGAACCCATTATCTATTAAAATTCAAACCTGTATTAATTTAGACTATTTTTTTTACTATCATTGTTGTTATTTTCTTTTTTGTTTGTTTGTTTGTTTTGTTTTTTCTCTTTTTTGTCTGACAGCAGATAGTATAGATTCTTATTAAGTATACCTAGGTGATTTTACATTACATCCTGGACAGTAATACACAGCATAAAAAAAAATCCATCACTGGATTCTTATGTATCAGAGAGATTTTCATAAAGAAAGTATAACTTAAAGTCAAAAACTAGAACCCAAGGCAATAACTTGTCTTCAAGCACAAGAAAAGTATTAGGTATTGTCTTGGCATAGGGCCTCTAGAAATACTTGGACCTCTGAGACAAGAACTTAGATGCTAACACCTTGTTTGGAAGTCATGAACCTGAAGTGGAAAAGAGAAAGGGGAGAAAGTTTGGGAAGATGGGGTGTAGAAGAGCCCGTTGTGTTACCCCGTACCACATTACACAATTGTAATGAAAAGAGAATCACGCCCACATCTCCTTTGCTCATGAGACTTTACAAAAGGGTTCCAAGGAGGATCTGAACAGAGTAAGTTTTATTTAACGAGCAGTTACTAAGAAAAGAAGTTAATATCAGTATGATCCCAAAGGAAACATAGTTCAGGAACTTCTGAAGGTCACTACTCCTTCCAACAAATTTCTCAATAGATTTTAATATTCAGTGGGTAATGATGATGACATAATGAAAAGCAAACAGACCAATGAAAACTTCAAAAAACTTCTGTTTAATTTTATAAGAAGATTATATGATTGACTTGACATTCAAAGAAGATATCGAGGAAATTAGTATTTTATAAACTTTCAACTCAGAAAACTTCAGACATGAAATACGTAAGGAAAAAATACCACCAAGGAATTTCTAATTAAAACCTCTCTTTTTGATCTAAAAACTTCTCTTAGCTATAGCAATAAATATTCATAAGCATTGGAAAGCTTAATATTTACTAGGTTAATTTTTTTTTAACAAGCGATTACTATTGGAGAGGTCTTCTTGGCACAGGCTTCCTTCTCAGGAACTTCCCACCACTCATACATACCCTCAAAAACTGGCCCTCTCAAGCCTGCTTCTAGTGTATGGGCCTCCCTACTTACTATACAACATGCCCGATTAGAGTAAAAAAACACAACTAACACAGGGGGGACAAGTCTAGAGACAGGTCTAAGCCAATCTCATTTTTCCCCCCTAGGCAATTCGGACTAGTAGACTGAGAAAATGGGACAAGTAGATTCACTCACTGAACTTTCTAAATCCATGTGTACTGGGGCCAGGCATGTTCATCAGAAGGGTCTGGCAAATTAGGTAGAAGAAAGTCTGTCTACAAAGAGAGAGAAGAATGAGAAAGCACCCCGAGAAGGAAGGCTGATGCCAGGCTTCAGGGAGTAAGATCTGAGAACAGTGTCAAATCCAAACAGCCTCCCAGCTGGTGGGACTACTCCTTTGTAAGAGGAGTAAGCACATTGTTCACGTCTAAGCTTGGCATGTTCGCTTGCTAGGGCTGCCATAACAAATCACCACAAGCTTGGTAATTTACAACAATAGACATTCATTCTCCTACGTTTCGGCCACTGACGGGCCAAAATTATGGTGGCAGCCATGCTGCACACCGTCTGAGGCTCCAGAGTAGGATCGTTCCTTGCCCCTTCCAGCTCCTGGTCGCTTGCCAGCTTGCCTTACTGGCGACCATCTCCGTAGGTCAAGTCTCTGTCTCAAAAGAACACTTATGACTGATGCACTTAAAGCCACAGGGATAATCCAGCACAAACTGCCCATATCAAAATCTTTAATCATCAAATCTACAAACACCTTCTTTCCTTATAAGGCAGCATTTGAAGTTTCCAGAGATTAGGACCTGATACCTCAGAGGGATCATTATTCTATTAACCATACCAGGACACCTTTGAAAGTTGAAACTGGAGCGAATTTGTAGCACTTCAAGGACAAAAAATCACAATCCAAGTCTTACCCTGAAGTTCCTGATGAACTTTCAGCCCCTGGACCATAACAATCACAGTTATCTTACCTCTGCACCTATTAGAAATGTTCTCCCTGAAACCACCACAGCAGGTTGATACCAAGTTCACTTTCCAGCCCTGAGTTTTATAAGAGGTAGCTATATTTCCTTGATATGTTCTCATATAGGTTTATAAAATCAGAGAAATATTTATGTTGTTTGCGATCACAATAACCCCTGATTAAGAATTAGGAGAAACTCCTGAAGAGTAGAATTTCATGGCCTCTTTCACTTTTAAGCATATGGTGCCCTCTCCTTTCTTACATGAACTCACATTTTAAGCCTTTCCTATCTAACTGTTAAATGGCATGTTTGAATCTCTGGTTAGTAAATAAACAAACCCAGCAAGTGCCGGCAAACAAGTGAGAAGGAACATGCGATGGCAGACTTGCCGGCATTTCACGAAATGATGCCGCCTCACTCCTGACCCTCTCCCCTCTGAACTGAAGGCAGCGTTATCAGGCAACGTGCAAAGCCAGTGACTCTCCCTTCAGGGACTACCATGTGAAAAAGAAGAAAGAAACTCTTCTGTGCCTCATCACTTACCTCTGCTATAATCCAAGTATTGGGGGCCAGAAACCACCCCCAAACAGCAAGCTTCAGTACATTTGGGGGCCCAGGTGAGTAAGTGCCACTGTCTGGAATAACCTCTATTTGCACCATGAAAAATATAAGAATCTCAGAATATAAAGAAATCAAGAAGGGTGGAGGGAGGGTAATCGATGGGATCACACCTACGGTGCATCTTACAAGGGTACAGGTGAAACTTACTAAATACAGAATATAAACGTCTGAACACAATCACTAGGGAAAGGCCATGAAGGCTGTTAACCAGTTTGATGAAAATATTTCAAATTGTATATAGAACCAGCACATGGTACCCCATGATCACATTAATGTACACAGCTATGATTTAATAAAAAAAAAAAAAAAAGAAAAATTTTCTCTACATTACCACTGCTTTTAGAACTAAAGCTACCGAATATTTGCATTGCCAACACAATTGTCTATACCGCTGAAAATATTATTCAAGTGGTTATTAAAATGATTGTGTATAATTCAAAGCAGCATTCCAATAAAACCTTCCCTTTGAAATTACTCTGCTCCTAAAAGTTTCATTTTTAGGGTCCTTGCATGGAAGGAGATGTCACTTTCCTCTTCCTACCACAGACTTTTCATTTCTTTTATATGAAACACCATTAACAGCTCATTTTTGTTTTCTCCCATCCCTTTCTTTGCAATAACAAAGGTTAGGACTGTGGGGTAATTCAAAATAACCTCAAGGTAGTAAATCAGTGCTACATTTTCAGCTGAACCGCCCAAAAGTTTTCATTCAAAGAAAGCCACATTAATCTCACAAAGTCAGGAAATCTTCACAGAAAAATAGAGCAAGTACTATGTAAAAGAAAAAGAACTGCTTCTTTTCTTGAGAAGATAATTTGACACATATTTCTTGAGCCTACTCAACACCAGACACTATTTGAGGATAAAGTTTCTCTCCAGAAGGCATTTGCAAACACTTAGAAGAAACAGGATAACTGCAGGAAAAATAAAATAAAATGTATTAGATTGTAAAATACAAAACAGGAGACTGGGTGTGTGTTTCTTGTGAATCAGTACGTCCTCCGTGTTTGTCGTTCTTTTGTCTTTTGAGACGTGGTCTGGTTCTGCTACTGGGGCCTGGGGACAGTACTGTGATTATAGCTCACCTAACCTCAGACGCCTGGATTCCTCCTGCTGGCCTCAAACAATCCTCCCACCTTGGTCTCTCAAAGTGCCAGGATCACAGCAGGAGCCACCACACACCCAGCCAAATGCTTGGTTCCTAAAACAAGGTAAAAACTCAATAAATAATTTACACATTATGCAGATCGAGTAGTACCTCGTGTACAATGGCACATAAACAGCTGCCTTTAGAAAGACTTAGAAATGCTGGTTAGAGAAATCACACCGGATTGGGGGGCAGGCGGGTGGTTCAGGCAGGTAATATCAGGAAGAGAAGGTCAAAACTGGCCCATAAAGAGAAAGTGGAATTTAAATAGTGATACCTAGGGGACAAATGCAAGTTGCACTTAACAAATAAATGAGACACTAGCTGGACCAATGCCAGGGATCGAGTATAAAATTGGCAGATGCTAAGAGCAGAAGCTCTACTGAGGAGCAAGTGTGCAGAGTACCCCCAGTTACACAGGAAAGTTCAGTTGTCTGCTATGGGGAGCCTGCCTGGGAGCAGGGTCCGCTAAGACCTGTGGAAACTGCCGGGACCGACCGAAGAAATAGAGAGTTAGAGACAATGATAAAGAAAGAGAAAAGAGACACAGAGCAGAATTAAAGGGATCCATCGTCCATTTGTGGTCTTCTAGCAATGGCCCCGAGTGTTTGCTCCACTCTGATTTTAGTGAAGTCTATCTTCCCAGAGGGTAAGACGAGGGAGGGAACGAAGACACCAGCAGTTTCTCTGAGTGAACACATCAGCTCCTATTGTTATTATTATTAACCTTAAGGGTAGCTTTGAGAAATCTGAAATCTGAGCCTTATGTAGGGAGAGCTTCCTGCTTGAGATCACACACATTGTCTAGGGAGGGTTAAGCTCTGCTAGTTCCCTGTGGAGTAAAACACCACTGGCATTAATCTCCTCTGAGGAATCAGTAGGAGAGAGGAATTTTCCTCCCATCACCACCACAGAGGATCTTCCTCTGCCATAAGGGACATAAGCTCTTCTGCCCACATCTCAGGGCTCCAGCTACTCCCTTGATCTCCACCCCAGGCAAATGCAAAACTCCACAATGGGCATCTGCTTTGCCTGTTTGCTAGGCAGGAAATGACCTGGTTAATGTATCTTTCTAGGTCTTGTCATAGCCTCTTCAATGACCATTTTTCCTCGCACTGCTCACAGACCCGGCAGGGGTGTTAGTAAGCTGTATCCCCAACAGGCTAGAATTTCAGAAAATGCAGGAAGCTTGCTAGCAATGCCTAGCTTAAATGTAAGCTAGCTGACTTTTCTTTGCTCTGACTCACTCATCTTACTTTTTAATTTTCCTCTTTTTCTGGGGGTACTTTCCCTTGCCAAGAATGGGGTCTTCGGTCCCCATTCTCCCAGCAGCCAGACTAAGGGTACATGGGCCAAAGTCCCTCCCTGTTCATTCACTAGCTAGATGTGGAACGTGAACCAATTCATTTTCCTTATCTGCAGTTGGTAAAAATTAGACAAGAAATTGGTCTAAGGTAAAGTTTCTCAGTCTACTGGGACTCTACTTTTTGAAGTAAACAAGATAAAACATTTTTTACATTACTTGAATGATTACAATTATACTCTATTTTACAGTCTGACATAACAGTCGAAGGAGATATTGATTCAGAAATATTGAATGAAAAGGCTATAATGAATTTAACATATTTTTCTCCATTGCTCACAATAGCATCTATATGCATTTGGAAATTCCTGCTAAGTATACAGCTTGTCACTCCCTGTCTCTGCTCTGAGCCTCTCTGATCACTAATGCAATTGTGCACCATTTTATCTCCTTCGACATCATTTTGAACCTTCTCTTCCGTGAAATGCTGATTTTTGTCCTTTGTCTGTTTCTCTATTGTGTTGTCTTTTTATAATTGATTTAAAGGATATTTTGTGTATTCTACATACAAAACTCTTTTCAAGTTGTTTCCTTTGAAAATGTTTTCTCCTAGTTCATGAATAGTCCCTTATATTGTTGCAGGAAGACAAGGCCCAACGGAGAGAAAGAGCACCCAAACACCACGTTTATGAGAGGAAGGGCTTTATTCACCAGCCGGGAGCTTACGGCATAGAAAAATCCCAAATGGCCGCGCTCCCTGACTGGCTTGGTCTTTCCCTTTTTATCGACAGTCAAAAAGTTCCACCCCACAGGTACCCGTCTCATTGGCCAGTTTGAATCAAGCAGGAGATGCTATTCCAGCCCCCACAGAACTACAGGATTTCACAGAAGTGGAAATTTCTAAGTTCCAGGAAGTTAAGTCTACAAATTCCTAAGGGTTGAGTCACGATGGAGAGGACCCTGCAGGTGTATCCTTGTGCTCTCCTTGACAAGACCTGTTCTCTCAGACCTCACCCTTCTCCAGTATCCTCTCTCACAAGCAATGAAGAAAAAAATGAGCATGAGAAATGGGACTCCAAGGTGGTGACAGGGAGGCAAGCAGGTGCAGAGGGTCAGAGACAGGACTGCAGGCTGTGTCAGCAATCGCCGGCACAGGCAGAGATGACCCACATGCAGCAACGTGCAAGAGAAGGAGAAGGAGCCGTTCACCGCCCCAGAAAGGCCCAAATCAACAGACATGACCTGAACGTGATTTTCTGCCATCCGCAGAGAGAAAGCCCAAGACAGGACTAAATTCTCTTTCAAATGCAGACTTTGTACCCTGAGTTTGAGGCCTGTGAGTGCCCAGCGTGGCGCAGACCTTCGCGACTGCCCCTCCCATCCCAGCAGAGCTAAATAATGACCAGGTCACATCTGAGTCCGAGATCTCAATGTACAAGAGAAAGGTGAGTGCCGGGAATGTCAGCTGGTTCGCCCAAGGTTCATTTAATGGCACAGCAAGAACCCTTTATTCAGAAGCTGACTGTGCAAAGCCTGCTGCCTGCAGGGGCACACCAATTATACCTCATCTCCTAACCGGAGACCGATGCTGCACCCCGCTTCTCCAAGTGTCCTTAACACAGCCACAAACCGAAAACCCAGGTGAATCTTCAGATTGTGATTCAATTGTCCAGTCAAAGTGTCTGGCAAGCAGCAGACATCCAAGAAATATTTTAACAAATGAGAGAATACATTTCACATACTATTTTCTTTACTATAATTCTCCTCCCTTTAGACCTTTATTCCATATACAGCATTGATAGCGAGGTGTCCAGCTACACTGCAAAGTGGTTGGTTCCCAGATGCGTAAGTGGAAAATGCCAGCTGGCAGGGCGAGGGCAGCACTGCTGGGCACACGCATTATGGCCGTGTGCTCAGAATCACACTCCAAGGCAGCAATGTTCAACTTGTGCCGCAGACCACTGGTGTGTCGCAAGAGGATCTTAGGGGTACCACGAAAATGTGTAAAGATCATTAACTATTTTCCAAAGAAGTTCAAGACACAGTAAGTATAGTCTTTTTTTAATTCTTTTTTGTTGGTGGTGTTTTGATTGACATAATTTAACTGTGCTGCGGGACTTTGATTGGAGGTTTAAGTGTGCCACAAAAAAGGTTATAAACAGTGCTCTAAGGTAAGGAGGGTTACTATCACCCACGTCATAGCAGAGCAAGACCAGTCCACAGAGTGAGGCGACCTGCCACAGTCGCACAGCCTGTGAATCGCCGAGGCAAGACCCAGCCATTGGCCAGTCTTTTCTGACAGCCCCACTCTGGGCTGCCACCCAACTGGAGCTCTACACCGGGGTATGCGTACACCATGGAACACTATCCAACTGCAAAAAGAGATGGAGACTGTATCTTTCGTATTTACCTGGAAGGATTTGGAGAACATCGTCCTAAGCAAAGTATCCCAAGAGTGGAAAGCAAGCATCCCATGTCCTCATTACTAAACTGAAATTAGGGGATTAACAACCACAAGTCCACATGAGAGAAAAGGTCGATTAAATTTAAGAAGCGGGGAGGGAGTTTGGTAAGTTCCCGCTTCGTGGGTATAATGTAGGGGTACATGGGACACTCCCTGAGTGGAGGATTCAACTACAACTTGGACGTCCCCTTACAGACGCAAATCAGATGTACCCTCATATTAACCTGAAATTTAAAAAAAAAGAAATTACCTTTACAATCAAGCCCATTCTGACTTCATGCTCAATTCCGATGTTCTGAACTATCTGCTCTGCACTTGGAAAGCACCTTGCAGCTGGCCGCCTGACACAGAGCCAAGGCCCTGCTCCTGGTGAAGAGAAGCTGGGACCTCAGCAGTACAGCAGGGGACCGGGGTTGGTTGGGCACTGCCAGCTCTCAGCGTCTCTATTGAGTTTCTGCGTCCTCGACACAGACAACCTGCAATCCACTGTCTCATAGAAGGAGGACTAGCAAGCAGCTGTTTGAAACTGCAGTGTAATACACATAACGTCAAATTTACCATCTTAACTGTTTGTAAGTGCACAGTTTAGTTTTTATTTTGAAACTTAGCTGAGCTGCTTACATGCCTATTACGCTGAGCAGACTGACTCCTCGTAGCAGAGACCCATATCATTTCTAGTCTATATTGCTGAGGAAGAGCAGAAAAATTGTGTCCCATGGAGATGTCAACATAGCAAGGTCCATATTGAATTCAGGAGGAGCCTGGGACTCTGCTGCCTCGGCCAGCATCAGGCTGAGCACAGCAAAAAGCTAAAATATGGTCCTCAGAGGTGAGGACAGCTGATGCTGCCTATGATGTGGCACCTCCTGAGACTTTATCCAGCAAGCCTAAAAGACGTCACCACAAGTGGGAGGCTGGGGGACAAAGACAGCCCACTCCGGGCCATTCTGTTCAGAGGCCATTCACTTCCCTGCTCTTGGACTCAGCGTAACCTCAACTTCCAGTTACTTTTTCTGATGAAGTTTTATTCTGGAATTTGTACTGTCTCTCTTTGAGATTATTATGAAATTAAAAGTGAGCTCTGTAAAGCATAAGTTACAAATTAGAGTATCTATAAGTTAGAGTTGAGAATAAAGAATTTCCATAATTAAGAATATACTCTTGTCTAGCCCCATTACTCTTACTGTAAAAAGAGATGGAAATCAGAGGCGCCCTGCGAGTCCCAGGAGGTCAGTACGATCGTTGCATGTTGCAATCACAGGAGGAGGCAACTTAGCCGGCATATCACGCATAGCCCAGACAAGTCCACAACTCAACAGGGAATTCTAACAAACTATATGCTTTGTTCGCAAGGTTAGGGACCAGAATCTTTGCTTTAAAATTCAGGGAAAACCTTCACAGTAAATACCATGTGGGTATAAATAGGAAACAATCCCTCGATAGTGTTCTTGTCACAGGGCTTAGGGAAGGAGCTATGGGACAAACTGAGAGACCTGAAACCCCACTAGAGATTTTACAGGCTTATATTAAAGGAAATATTTGTGGCTGCAAACATTCTTGCTTATATACCCCGTCTTAATTTGTCTGTGCTGCTATAATGAAATACCTGACAGTGGGTAATCTGTACAGAACAAAAATTTATTTCTCACACTATTGGAGGCTGCAAGTCCAAGATCAAGGCTCCTGCAGGTTTAGTGGTGAGAAGATGCTCTGCTTTTTTTTTTTTTTAGAGACAGAGTCTCACTATGCCGCCCTCAGTAGAGTGCTATAGCGTCATAGCTCACAGCAACTCAGACTCTTAGGCTTAAGCGATTCTCTTGCCTCGGCCTCCAAAGTAGCTGGGACTACAGGCACCTGCCAAAACACCAGGCTATTTTTTTGTTGCAGTTGTCAGTTTTGCTAACCTGGACCAGGCTGCATTCAAACCCACCAGCCTCAGTGGCCACTGAGCGACAGGGGCTGCCAGAGATGCTCTGCTTTTAAGAGTATAATTTAATCCTCTCTGTGAAAATAAATAGCAAAAAGAAGAGGCACTACTGTGTCACTAGCAAATACTGAATTTACAGAATGCTTCCTAGGAATTCGGGTTCAGTGCCTTATGCTAACAGTCTCCCGTAATCTGGCAAATGTAGATGAAAAACATTTTCTTCAGCTGGGCTCAAGGGCTCATGCCTGTAATCCTAGCACTCAGGGAGGCCGAGGTGAACTGAGGCAGAACCTGAGAAGTGGAGCAGTGAGAGGGGCCTGTCTCGTTTCTGAGAGGAAACACGGGAAGAGGCGACTGTTGCTCCTGTTCCTTGCAGGCTCTGTCATTTGGGAGCAGAATGGCACTTCCCAGAACACTGTTATAAATCTTGAATGTTTGACTCCATAGCTGCTTCAAATAAGGCCTGGAGCTTTGCCACGAGCTTGTGTCCGAGTGGATAAACACCTCGTCCCGTGGCCTCTGATACCTTCACTGATACGCCTCATGCTTTTCTCCAAGCGGACTCTCCAAAAGAGGAAGTCCCGCCCCACGGTCAGGACACGGAAGACGAGATCACAGCACCGCCTCTCTCCGCAAGCTGCCAGAACTCACAACATCCCAGCAGTGACCCCAGCACTTCCTAACGTCTTCTCCGCCGTTCAGAGACATGCTAAGACAGGGTCGCCCCATCCAGTATCGCAGATGGGTCCTTTGTTTTATGAAGTGGAAGGAAGTTTATTCTAAAAGGGAACATGAGAAAGAGCAGCTGGGGCTTCCAAACCATGACTGTGTGAAGGCCACTGCAATAAAGGATGCAGGTGGAATCTGGAGCACTTTCTGCTTCTTCCTTACCAATGGGGGCACTCTCGCACCTGTCACCTGCCGGCTCCCTCGGACTCCCCTTCTGAGGGCTCTGCGGTGCCCCATCCAAATGTCTGGTCTGATCTCTGCCATGCCGTCTCCAGTTGAACTTTATGGAGGTGCTATTCTGAAGCTGTGCTTTCACTAGGTGATCCCAAAGGCGGCCCCACAAGTCCCCAACAGTGGGTGTTTCTCCTGAGCACAACAGCCGACTGGGAGGAAAGTCCCATCCTGGTGGGACTGAAAAGGGATTGTCCCCCCAAAAAGCAGGAGTAGTTGAGAATGCCACAGGATGTGATGCCTGTTGGATGAGGGCCAACAAGTGCCAGCTGAATCTAGTGACAAGGACACCCTCAGTGTGGCATTCGAGAGTGGCCACCTGGGGAGGGCCCCAGGAGTCAGGTGACAGTGCCCTGGGCCCCTTGGAAAAGCCTCAGGGATCTCTAATCTCATCATTTCCTCTGTAAAACTTTTCCCACTTTCTCCAGACCAAAGCAATATATCCTTCCTGACGCCACGGGCTCTGGAAGTATTCATCACGTTCGGCCTACACGGAAGCCATGATTGATCTCTTCCTGTGTTAGACACCGTTGGACGGCGGAAAGGGATATAGTGCACATCCTTTTATGCACCCTCCACACACACACCACACACAGCTCGCACCTCACACACTATACACACACACCACACACCACACACCTCACACGCCATACACCTCAAACTCTACACAAATGGAGCACACACAAACTACACACACCTCACACCTCACGCACACACCTCACACACCGTGCATCTCCTGGACCATATACAGAAATCACAAACACACCCTTCATACACGACATACACACATCACTCGCTGCGCACACTACATACTTCACACACACCTTGTGTACAGCTTACACTCTCTGTACATGCACAGACACACCCCAGTGTACACACATCACATGCCACACACTTCACACACCCACACAACCCCCACACACAGGTACAGGGCTCCCCCATTCAGAGCTGGACAAAGAACCCCCCTTTTCCAGACCACATTCTCTAGACTCAAGCAGGGCTGAAGAGAAGCAGCCTGCTCGGTGTCTTACCGGGAAGGCCCCTCCTGAGTGGAAAACCCACAGCCCCTGCCCCGAGGACAGGGACCCCGGGAGGCAATCCTTGGCTGAATCCATTGATTTGCTAACGTTTTCTGTCTGTCGGCCCCTGGCCCATTCGGTCATGTCCCAGAGGTGGGCTCCGCAGACCTGCCTGGAAAGCGGGACGTGAAGCCCTAGACAAAAGCTCCACGTGGGCTTTCCGCTCAGGGGCCCCCATCTCTGCCGCTAGAGGTTCTGCTGATCTTGGCCTTGTCTATTTCCTTCTGTGTCAACAAACTCTGTCTTGTCCCCTACCCCGTCCATGGTTTCATTCTTCGAACCCCTAGATCAAAAGGAGCCGGCACAGAGAAATTCTGGCAACAACACCACTTATCACTCACATTCTATGGGTCACACATACACTGTAAACACACACCACACACACACTGTACACACACACACCACACTGTCAACCTGAAATAATTCAAAGGATCAGAATCCAGTTTTAGAGAATTCATTCATGCAAAAAGCTGGAAATAGCCATCTGGGAAACACAGGCTCCAGAGAAACGGGGTCAGTGCTCCCCCGAAGTTAAAAGTTAAGGTCTTCCTTATATAGGCAGAAAACAAAGAAATCTAGTAGGATTATAACATTTTCTGTAAAAGTGAAAGAACTAAACTGATTCCATTTTGTTAAAACTAATTCTACCTTGCCCCAGAGCCTCCGATTCGCTTCTACACATCAAAGGTTAATTTACTGCTTACCAAAGAGCTAATTTACACCCAAATACCAAGGTGATAGGGAGCCTGCTTCCTCCCCAACCTGAGGCTCCAGTATGTCCGCCCCAAGCGATAAGGGTATTTAACACTAGGCCATCTTAATAGTAAATATTTCCCCAGGCCATCTTGATAGTAAATATTTCCCCAGGCCATCTTGATAGTAGCTATTTCCCCAGGCCATCTTGACAGTAGCTATCTCCCCAGGCCATCTTGATAGTAAATATTTCCCCAGGCCATCTTGATAGTAGCTATTTCCCCAGGCCATCTTGACAGTAGCTATTTCCCCAGGCCATCTTGACAGTAGCTATTTCCCCAGGCCATCTTGACAGTAGCTATCTCCCCAGGCCATCTTGATAGTAAATATTTCCCCAGGCCCTTATGCCCCCTATCAGCTCTCCCCAGCAGTTCGCACCCAACACCCCCTCCCTTTGTTCCTTTCTGTACCCTTAAAACTGCTCTTCCCTTGGCGGGTGAGGCTTTTTTTGCTATCCTGCCTTGTCAGGAGCGGAAAGCCTTGGTTAACCAATAATTTTTTTTTTTTTTTTTTTTTGCCTCTTGCTTTTGCATCGGAATTGGTTAATGGGTGATTTGGGGAAGGGACTCTATGATTTAGGCACAACATTTATGAGTTACAACAATTCAGTTAGTGGCAGTTTGTTTGTTGTATTCCCCACACGGCTTGTTTTCTTCCTTCTTTTTTCAAGGGTTTTCATTTTGTTTGCAATTTAAAAAGGTGTATCTAACATTCCATCTCAGACAAGGTGATAGTCACGAAGTCTTTGTGTGAGAAGAGAGAACTAAACTGTAATGCGGATCAGATGAGTAAGAGGGAAGGCGTCTCTCCAGCACCTTCCAGACATTTACAACATTTTAGAAAACAATTAGGGAAAGCCGAATCTATTCTGAGAAACAAAGGTTACGGCTGCCCTCGGCCACAGCAACCTGCTCACCGGTCTTGAATCCCATAATCACATTCCCTAAGGCTCAAAGTATTTTAAGGTGCCAACAGCTTAGATTTTGAATTACTTACTTTCACAACACACACCTCTCACTTACACACATCACGCACGTCCCTAGATGTAAATGCTTAGATTAGTTTCTAAACATAACTGTTTTTAAAAATGGTAATTTGAATTGAATTAATGCCTTCTGTAACAAAAAAGCTTACTAACAGTTTTTTAAATAAATAGTCTATTCCACTGATTTACGGTGACATTTTATGGTGTTAATACAGAAATTCTGTTTTAATCATTTGGTTTATTTCTATCTCAGCATTGCGTCTTCAGCTCAAAATAAAACTCAGTTTGAGTAAATCTGCACCAGGCGTTAATCAGACACTAATTAAATATCCTTTTAAAGTCTGCATATACATGATGTGACTTGGAGAGCTCGATGCTTGGGTTCTTTTTCACTTGCGATGTGAACTGAGTTTTAACAGCCTTAGCACATAGCGGCTGAGTGTACAATGTGAAGCTCTATCACATACTCCTCAGCTTGATGCAGAGCTTGTCCAGGCAGACAGGCCTCTCCTGGACTGCACCTTTTGCAAACCCAAAATTTTCCAGTCCTAGAAACATGATTTTACCACAACGCTGAAGGCTGATTAGCTTTTCGGACGTTCAGCTTAGGGGGGTGTCATGTAAGCAAAACACCAATTCAGACCTTTAGAAAGTAGCTGTGGCTGTCCAGGGGGTGGACTCCCTGCTGCGTGGCCAGCACTCTTCTTCTTCAAACTGTATTTGACTCCACAGTTTTTCCAAGACCTTATCAGAATTTCTCTTTCTCTTGTGTTGGGACCAGCTGGGAGTGAGGGCAGCACTGCCAGGGAGGACTCCCTGAAGTCCAAGTGCCGTCATCCCCCCCAAACAGACTGAAAGACGATCTTGTATTGACTCAGCCAGTGGGGCCGCTCTCCCTGGACAATGTGGAGACACGTGTCCGCGTGCACCATTCCTTCACTGTCCTGGACACTGCAGAGACCCCTGTCCGTGTGTGCCGTTCATTCACTGTCCTGGACGGTGCGGAGACCCCTATTCACTGTCCTGGACACTGCAGAGACCACTGTCCATCTGTGCCATTCATTCACTGCATTAACCTCTTTAGGTGCGTTCAGACAAGTGCTGAGCACAGAACAACCTGGACAGTAGCCAAGACTGTACTTTGAGCTCTTGATTTTAGGACCCAGATATGTGTCATTATCCAAAATGTGAACCTCTTCGTCACCTCTAAGCATTACCTACATTTCTGATACACACTTGGCCATGCACTGCTGACAGTAACATCTGTGCAAAGGTTCCTCTGTGAATGAAGACTTTACTTATATACGACTCAAGTGGACAAAAACATACTTTGTTTGTTTAAAGCCAGATTAAGCTTCAAAGAAAGAGATTTAGTAGAGGGAATTAGATGCCTGTGACATCTTTGGAAGGATAGCAGCAGCAACCTCTCAGAAGTCCTTCTGGAATGACTCCCAGAATAGGAATGGCAAGATGGCCTGCCTCTGTCTCTGTGAGGGACACAGGGAGTCACAAGGCAGCCCCTGGGTCTGCTGCATGTGAAACACACATTATAGCGGCAACCTAAGAGACAGGAAGCCCGGCTGTCACTGCAGTCACCAGCTCTCCACGCCATGAGCCCACAGCTGGACAAATGTGTAAAACATAATATTTTTACGTTTTACTCCAGGACCCATTTTGAGTTAATTTTGTATAAGCTGTGGGATTTAGATTGAGGTTCATTTCTTTGTGCGTGAATATGTAATTACTCCCGGACAATTTGTTTCAAAGACTGCATTTCCCAATTGATGTGCTGCTGCGGAAAAGCCCAGTGTTCCCCAGCAACGTAGAGCCGAGACCCCAAGTAGATGGCGTCTGCCTCCACATCATCTTCCAGATCTCATCTGATGAGAAATCCTTGTTATGCAGAACACCAGCAGCAGGTGAGTTAAATATAGTATCCTAACAGAAAACTTGAGATACAGTAAGGCCAACAGGTCAGGAAATGATTTCCATTCAAAAGCTGGCTTCTTACTCAGTTCCCGAGAGGAACCACCTAGGGCCTCAGGAGAAAACACCAAGGATGGGCGAAGGCGGTGGAGCACATGTGACACTTGGAGCACAAGAGTGTTTATGACACTTTCCACAGGAAGAGACAAGCAAGGCTTAGCACTGAAGAGTTGGAATATTACAGCAGGCCATGGGAGTTTACAGCAGGCCTTGGGAGTTTAGGAACCTCCTTATCTGAGGGGATTCGGGCAGATGGACAGTGGCCCAGAGTGTGAGATACCAATAAAGAAAGTATTTGTGTCTTGGGCCCTGGATTTGTTGGTTTGTTGGAAAAGCATGATTGTAGGCAAGTTGTTCACTATCTGCGGGAACTGGCAAGGTCTGGGAGGAGCTGCCTCCACGGGGGAGGTTAAGCTTTCAGACATCAAAGCATCAGAAAAAAAATAAAAGCCATGACATAGCAGGGAGTCTACAAAGAGTAGTTTTGTGTTTCCAACCTCCAGAATGAGGAAAACGCACTTGATGGACACTGAATGTCAGGGCACCTGCTTGATGCAAGACCCTTGGCAGCCCAAGGAAGACACAACCCTCATGCTCAGAGGCCACAGCCAAGAAACAGGCAAGAGGAAGCAGCACACGGCACCAGCTCATGGAAGGCCAAGAGCAATGAGGGACTCGGGGGCACAGGTACTTAACATCCAGTTAAAGAAGGGAGTGAACACTCAGGTCAGGGAGGGGTGGGCAGGCGGGGTAACCACACAGAGCTTGGCTTTGGCTGATTGGTAAGGTCAGAAGAATGAGGTCAAAGGACATTTCGGCAGAGCCAGTGAGGGGTAAAAATGGGGCGTGTCTAGGGAACAATGCTAAATGTCATCCAGCTGGTAAGCTGGCTTGCAAAGAGAGTATGGATAGGCCTGGATTTTGAAAAAGTCCTCTAACAAAAGTGTGAGGAAGAAATCCTCAGGACCCTGACAAAGTACAGCTATTTGGGAGACGGATAGTGAAAGAAAGCAGACCAGAAACCAAACTACATGATTACAGCAACCCCCTTCCCATACTTCTGTAAATTCTCTTGACCCTGACAAGAGTTTAGCCATCCTGGAGGATAGCTGGTGACAGCAAACAGCTCAGACACCAAATGACGTGGTCACAGCATCCCTCTTCCCACCCTCCGGAAATGTTTCAAGGCTGGTGTTTCTGGGAAGCATCAGAATCTCCTACCCTGGTCCTGGGTGGCACTAGAGATAAAGCCTTCATGCAAGATTAACATTTTTTGCAGAAGGCAGTAATTCTAAAACCAGTCTTGGACACAGCCTCATTCACTCTGCAGGAAAGATGACTTCCCTCACCTCTCATGACCCCCTCCCACATTCAAATTACACTAATAAAAGTCCCTTGAAACTGTGCGAAGGGGGCTGACTTCTGGTCAGATTTCATTCTGCTCTTTTAAAATAAAGCCTATCCTTAATCCCTGGATGGGCCTCCTCTCCTCCTTGTGGACCCTGGCCAGACTCTACCCCTAAACCTCTCAGAAAGCTTCTGGAATTGGTTGGATAAACTCAGTTGGGACACTTCTGCAATTAACCAACTAAGCAGCTGTGAGACCCAGTTTGCAAGAATAGCAGTTGGAGTAGAATTAAAAGGCTGTTGAGGTGACAGATCTGTGGCTAGACTGGAATTCCTCCCAGGCATGCATTACACCCTATGTGTCTAGTTAATAGCCCCACTTTGCACTGCACCCAGAGGAGTACAAGAGTTTCTAAGATAGGCTTTGCATGACTCGACAAGTTGAAGAAATGTAGGCAGTGAGCCAAAAGGTTGTGAGGCCTAATGACAGAGAATGCCACGCTGCTGACTGCCACAGAGAAGTCAAGGGAGTATTTGAAGGAGAACTGAGTTGATGGAGGTTGAGCTGGACCTGCTGCAATCCGAGTGGTAGTGACACTGCTGCAGAATCTTGAGAAAGATCAGGCCCAAAGATTTGGTGGCCTAAAAATCTAAAGGACCCAACAGGGCTGGTGGAAAGGCCTGGGTCAAGCAGCATCCTGGAAGCCAGACTTTCAAGGCCAAGAAGGTCGGTCGGCATCATACTGTAAAGGGCTTGAGGGAGCTGTGGAGGAAAAGCAATCAACAGTGTGTTTGGGAGGGCACTGGGGATGTTGGAGTGAGCACCCGTAGTACAACTGTCATCCCAGTGCCGGGTGCTCGTCGTTGTACTCTCCTGGAAGATTGAAAAGTTTCAATGCCTCTTGACAAAAATTGATTCTCACTGGATCAAAGATTTAAATTTAAGACACAAAACAATAAAACTCTAGAAGAGAGTGTGGGGAAATGCTTGAGAATATTGACCTGGGAAAAAAAATTTTATGAAGAATACCCCCCCCCCAGACAATCGCAGCAATAGCAAAAATAAACAAATGGAATCTGATCAAACCAAAAAGCTCCTCCACAGCTAAGAGTACCACAAGTCAAGCAAACACACAGCCTTCAGAATGGGAGATTTTTGCAGGTTACAATTCTGACAAAGGGCTGATAACTAGAATCTACAGAGAACTCAAATTAATCAATAAGGAAGAGCAAACAGGCTGGGCACCTGTACTCGGTGGTTAGGGTGCCGGCCACATGCACCAGGGCTGATGGGTTCGAACCCAGCTCAAGCCTGCTAAAAAAAAAAAAAAGACGGGCACTGTGGCAGGTGCCTGTAGTCCCAGCTACTAGGGAGGCTAAGGCAAGAGAATCGCTTGAACCCAAGAAGCTTGAGGTTGCTGTGAGCTATGACGTCATGCATCACTCTACTGATGGCAACTAAGTGAGACTCTGTCTCAATAATGAAAAAAATAAAAAAGAGCAAACAATTCCATTTATAAGTGGGCAAGAGACTTGAATAAAAACTTCTCTGAAGATGACAGATGAATGGCCAAACATGAAAACAATGCTCATTTTTAATCATCAGGGAAATGCAAATCAAAACCATTCTGAGATATCACCTAACTCCAATGAGATTAGCCCACATCACAAACTCCCAAATCTACAGATGCTGGCATGGATGTGGAGAGAAGGGAACACTTCTATGCTGCTAGTGGGGTTGCAAACTAATACAACCTTTATGGAAAGAAATACGGAGAATTCTTAAAGAACTAAAAGTTGACCTTTCTTTTGATCCCATGATTCAATTATTAGGTATCTACCAGAAGAACAAAAATCATTTTACCACAAAGACATTTGCAATTCCCATTTTAAAAACATACTCCAAATCTACAGTAATTAGAACACTGTAGTACTAGTGTATGAAGAAATATATAGAGCAATGGAATAGAATTGAGAGTCCAGAAATAAAAAAATACATCTATGGTAAATTGATTTTCACCACGGGTTCCAAGACCATTCAATGGAAAAAAAGTCTCTGCACCCTCTCCTGGCTGGTGAACCTCTTTTCATCTTTGAGTATTCAACTCCAGGATCATTTTCTTTAAAGAACCTTCCCTGAATCCCAGGTGAGCTCAAGGATGTCATTGCTGTTCTCTCATTGCATGTATTCTTACTGCAGGTATTTTTAGGACCCTTATAAATGACACTCCTTTTCCCTACCTGATCCTGAACCCATTGAGAAGAAGGTAGAATGTCATTTTTTGTTACAAATGCAGGTGTTGCTGAGAATGCACCAAGTCAGCTTCATAGTCCTGAGCTCCAGACCTTGGCTAACCCAACCAGTCATGACTGCAGTGAGCTGGACTCTCCCAATGAGAGCAAATTTCAAAGCGGGCTGCTTACTGTGGTGAATTAGAAAAGAATCTTCTAAGAGCACATGGCAACTTTCTTCTAAATCACTCCTTGTCTCCTGGGTGAAATGACTGAAGGACCCCAGAGAGGCCAGCTGGTTGCCACTCAAGCTGCCTGTATACATGGAACAAATTGGGAAGCAGGGGAGATGCAAAAGAAATGCCCGCTTTGCTTTCTTCATAGCAAAACTACTGTAAATTTTCATCTAGAGCTGACTCTTCTCTCAATGAACTGTAAGTTACTAAAAGATAGTGTACGGTGTATAGTGCGGGCCACACACAGGGCAGTGCTCAGTGAGAGATTCCCTCCCACTGACGTTTACCTCCATCCCCTCTACTCACTGACATGACCAGATGCTCCTCCCCAACCACAAGCAGAGAAGGCTCAGCACCTAAGAGACCCTCCTTGTAAGGGTTGTTGTCCACTGTTTCTTTGAAAAAGATAACAAAATAGATAATTATAAGTGGTGGTGATAGTGAAAATTATCTAGTGCTAAACATTCTTAATCATCTTTGTATGGTCAGCAAATAATGTAATCTCAAATAAGATTCTACACACATCATAATGCCATTGAGATCCTACTTGCTGAAAAATAAAGCCACATCAAAATACAACCTCTGTTTGTTAATGTGGTCATTGTTTCCTAGATCAATGGCAAAAAATGAGATGTCCCCTCTTTTTTTTTTTTTTTTTTTAGAGACAGAGTCTCACTCTATTCCCCTGGGTAGAGTGCTGTGGCATCATCATAGCTCACAGCAACCTCAAACTCTTGGGCTCAAGTGATCCTCCTGCCTTAGCCTCTCAAGTTGCTGGGAATAAAGGCATCCACCAAGTAATCCTCCTGCCTTAGCCTCTCAAGTATCTGGGAATAAAGGCATCTACCACAACGCCTGGCTACTTTTTCTGTTTTTAATAGGGATGGATTGGGTCTTGCTCTTGCCCAAGCTAGTCTCAACCCCCTGAGCTCAAGCAATCCACCCACCTCACTCCCTTCAGTGCTAAGATTACAGGAGTGAGTCACCGTGCCCAGCTGACATTGCCTCTGAAAGGTGGAATATGATTACAAAATATCCACGTAGAGAGAGAACAGAGAGTAGAGAATAAGCTTTAACTTAGAAATTGAATATGCTGAAAAAGAAAAGATAACAAAGTACTCTCAAAAATGGGAAATAGTCATTTTCAGCAAATTATGTTAAATTAGTACAGAATCTTAGAAATCATAAATATATTTCAATTTTTTTCTTTTTTTAATATATTTCAATTTTTAATGCTGATTATTGATGAAAGCATCATATTTTCTGCATTAAAAAGTTAAACTATATCAATGACAATACTGGCAGGTCCACGGTCACAAGTAGAGCCCACACACACTGTATCTGTCCTCTCAGTGCCTGAAATGACAGATGTCAAGGATCCTTCCTTTTCTCCTATTTATTTACCTTCTAAGTCTTCAGGGAAAGTTAGGAACTGTTACAGTTTGAATGTACCCAAAATGCATATGTTGAAACTCAAACTCCATGGGACAGTCTTAAGAGGTGAGGCCTTTAGGAGATGATTTAGTCAGGAGGTCAGAGCCCTCAAGAATAGGATTAGTAACCTTAGGAGATAGTCGCAGGGAACCAGCCTGGCCCCTTTCCTCTCTTCTGCCACGGGAGGATATAGTGTTCCAGCAACAAGGTGCCATCTTGGAAGCAGAGCCCAGGGCCTCCTCATACACAACTGCCAGTGCCTTGATCTTGGACTTCCCAGCCTCCAGAACTGTGAGAAATTTTTCATTTTTGTAAATTATAAAATACACTCTAGTATTTTGTTTAAGTAGCACTAACACATTAAGACAGGAACCAATTCAGAGAAAACAAGTGGGCTTTAAATATCCACTCAGACATTTGATACTTTTAGGTTTTATATTCAAGTCAAAGATCAAGTTTAAGTTCATTTTTTAAAAAATTAATATCCAATTGTTCCAATGTTAGTTAAAACAACTATCTTTTTGTCACTGAACTGCCTTTGCACTCTGATAAATCAATTCATCACATAGGTGTGTGTCTATTACTGGATTCTGAGAATATTAAATCTCACAGTGATTTCTATATTTATTCTTAAGCCAGTATCACCCTGAATGATTATTGAAGCTATAAAATAAGTCTTTATGTCAGGTCCTGTGAGTCTCCAACTTTATTCTTCCTTTTCAAAATGGTTTTGGCTATTCTAGGCCCTTGCATATCCATATAAATTTTAGAATCAAGTAGTCATGAGTTCACTCTAAGTTCTTTCTAACTTAACATTACATTGCTTCTAAACCCTGTCTTTCATGTAGTATGCAGTTTCGTTGATAGCTAAGACTTTGACATGAGTGAAGTCAAGCAGGTAAAGGACTCTATGTGCTGCCATTCAGAAGGCAATAAGGATAGTATTTATCTTTTTAATACAAATATTCAAAATCCAACTCACCTAGCACATATTGAGCATCTGCTCCATGCCAGACATTTTGCTTGGGTACCTCCCTCAGGCTCAGGGCAGTCATGAGCAGTTGGCATGATGGCACTGCTCATCAAAGGCAATGGCACAAACCCACCCACCGTGGGACTGTGTCAGTGCAAACCTGGCCACAGCAACTCATTTGAGGGGATTCATGGGAGTGGAAATGAACTTGTTGAGAGCCATTGACTGGCTTGAAACAGTCTTCCTGGTGGTCTTCAACTTGTCCTCCGGCCACCAGATACAGTCAAGCTTCACCAGGACAATGCCCATGACCCTGGCCTCACGGGTAGCACATCTTACCCATGAGTCTTCAATAACCATAATCACTTAGGAATCATCTAAAAAAAAAAAAAAAACAATAAAGCAGGGCATTGGACCAAATCTCTTAAATCTGAATTTCTGAGGGTAGAATACCCAACCTTAATCTCGATCTAGACCTCAGGAGAAAATGTTGCCATAAAGGACTAAGGTCAACAAAAGAAAAATTAGCCATGGACAGTAAATCAGACAAAAGCAAATACGTGCTGATTTAGTTGATCATCACACTGTGGTTATATAAGATAATATTCCTATTCTGAGCACACATTTTGTAATATTGAGGGCTATGATGTATATAACTTGCCATCAAATAGTTCTATAAAAATAATATGTGCTTGTGTGAGGAAAGCGAGAAAGAGAATGTGAAAATGATAAAGAAAATGGAGCAAAATATTTTTTAAAGGTGAATCTCTACATAAAGTTTCTTTATGCTATTTTTTCATAACTTCTTTGTAAACTTGAAATTGTTTCAAACAAAAATTAAGAAAAAATATTTTAATTACATGTTGATTTTTAGTAACCCTTTGCATCAGTCAAGCTCTTCACATTGAATAAACTCAGAATCCCTGGGAAACTGTCTGTATCCTAAAGGAACCAAAAGGAGACACAAGTTCCTGTACAATGCACTTGTATTAATAGAACAGTGAGTGGTTACTAAGCAACTCAAGGCACCTTTCCCTGACTCTATTTAAAGACTAAGTCAGGTTTCTCTTTTAAAAACCTATTTAAGTAGACATCCAACTGTTTGGTGCACTTCAATTCTATTTTCTTCTTTTCAAATCCTCTAAAATCCTTCGCTAGGGCTGATATGCAGATACACATCTCATAAAAACCACCAATATTTACCAAGCACCTGCCATGCGTAGGAGATGGTGTCAGGTGCAGGGAGTAGGCGGTCTCTCCACAGTCTGTGCTGTACACTCTGCAGGAAGACGTGCTGAGCTCACCTGACTGCAAAGTAGGGCTGGGACAGGGGCTGGTGTGCACGAGCGAGCCCGCGCACACACATGCACACACCCCACCCAAGAGTAAACTTATCCAGAGCTTGGAGGACTAGCACTCTCTTTTTATTTACTAAAGAATCCTGGAAGGCCCTTGCCAGAGCAGGGAGCAACCTTAGACCTGTTCAGAGAACACTGTAGCTGGCACCAGAAAACTGGTGCCAGAACCACAACTCACTGTGCATGTGCCAGGTTGCAACTCTCCCCATCCCAGAGCCTCAGGGAACATCATTATAACACATGGGGGGATTAAGTCACAAAGCTGATCTGTGGTGGAGCTGGAATTTCAGCATTTATCTCACTTCAACAGCCTATGACCTGGTTTTGTTTTATTTTTAAGAGTTAGTTCAACTATTTCACTCTCAATATTTAACTTATAAAGCTCAAAAGGTAAGCAACATCTTTTTCTTTCACCCAAGCAAAGTGAAGGCCTTAGAACACGAACTCAGATCATGATCCTCAAAAATCAAGTTATATTACTGTCTGATATTTTTCTTTTATTTTTTTTTATTTGAATCTCCCTGAGTAGGCATCATTCAATTGCTTTTATTCTGTCAAGCTCTGGACTCTATTCTGTCCCACTGGTTTATATTTTGGCCCTTACCCTAGTACCACTCTGCCAGGAGCACTTTCTCTAAAGCAGATATTGTAAGTCTTCCAACTTGGTTCCTTCTTTCAAAATTGTTTTGACTTTTCTAGATCCTTTACATCATTTCTATGTAAATTTTAAAAGCAGATTTCCAATTTCTTTAGGAAAAAAAGGTTAACTAGTATTTCTATCAGGATTATATTGAATCTTTGATTTAATTGGGGAGATGTGCCTTTTTCAAAAATTTATTGTATTTTATTTTTTTGAGATTTGCTTTTTAACCATAGTGCACTTTCTAATCAATGATCATAATATATCTCTTCATTAATTTAGTCTTCTTCTTTTTTTTTTTTTTTTTTTTTTGCAGCTTTTGGCTGGGGCTAGATTTGAACCCACCACCTCCAGTATTTGGGGCCAGAGCCCTACTCCTTTGAGCCACAGGCGCCATCCTAATGTAGTCTTCTTTAAATTGACTCTGCAATGTTTTGTGGTTTTCACTGTACAAGTTTTGCACATATTTTGCTGAATTTTGTAGAGTATTTCATATATTTATGCCATTTTAAATTTCAATTTCTAATTGTTGGTTGCAAGCAAAGAAAAATGCTTTTGATTTTTGTACATTGACTTTGTATCATATTTATTAGTTCTAGGAATTTTTGTACATTACTTCAGATTCTCTACATCAATGGTGATGTCATCTATGAGTAAATAAAGTTTTACATTTTGCTTTCCAACTGACATGCTCTTTTGGGGAGGGCAACTTGTGCAAAACTGGGGCTTACATTACAATGTTGACTAGGACAGACATTACTGACTTCTTCCTAGGCTTAGGAAGCATCCAATCTTTCACCATTTAGAATAATGTCAACTTTGGGTTTTTAGTAGATGCCTTATCAAATTTAAGAAGTTTCCTTTTTGGCTCGGGGCCTGTGGCTCAACAGGCTAAGGCGCCAGCCACATACACCTGAAATGGCGGGTTCGAATCCAGCCCAGGCCTGCCAAACAACAATGACAGCTGCAACCAAAAAATGGCCTGGCGTTGTGGCGGGCGCCTGTAGTCCCAGCTACTTGGGAGGTGAAGGCAGGAGACTCACTTGAGCCTAGGAATTGGAGGTTGCTGTGAGCTGTGATGCCACAGCTCTACCCAGGGTGACAGCTTGAGGCTCTGTCTCAAAGAAAAAAAAAGGAGTTTCCTTTTAGTTCTGTTTTCTGGAAGTTTTTATAGTGAATACATATTGAATTTTGTCACATTATTTTCTTGCATATATTGAAATATTCCAGTGAGTTTTTTCTTTTAATTTATAAATCTGGTGAGTTACAATGATTTTTTTAAAATGTTAAATCTATCTTTAATTTCTGAAAGAAAATCTACTTGGAAAAGATGTATTATCTTTTCTATGTATTGTTGGATTGCATTTACTAAAATTTTGTTAAGATTTTTGTATCCATGTACATGTAGAACATCAGTCTGTAGTCTTCTCTTGTAATTTGGTTTTTCTTGCTATCGTGTCATTGTAATTTTGACTTTTGAAAAAATGAATTGAAAATTATTCCCTCTTCTTCCTTTATCTGGAGAAATCAGTATAACATTGGCATTGATTTTTTTCCTTAAGTTTTGGCATATTTCACTAGGGAGGCCACCTGGATGTAGAGTTTTCTGTTCTCTGTTAGAATATTTTTATCTACAAATTCAATTTCTTTAGTAGGGTTAGGACTTTATCTTTCTCTCTTTTTCTTTCTCTTTCTGTAACTCTTCTCCAGGCTCAGCAAAGACAGTCCTCTCCCCAGGGGATCACACGCCTACCCTACCTGTTGTCCAATGACTGGAGAGCTATTTTAAAGGTTTGTTTCTGATTTTCTAGCTGGTAACTGTGGGGTACTATGGCAGACAGACTCTAGGGTGGTCCCATGGCACCACATCCTCGTGTCGTCACCACCCCCTCCAGTGTGAGGTCTTCTCCCCCTGATAGTGTGGGGATCTCGGACTTCCTTCTAATCTGTAGAACTGAGTAAAGGTGATGGGCTGCAGGGGGTTGTGTTATGTAAGACTGCAATGCTCGTCTTGGGCAGAGATAATCTTTCCTCCTATAATAGCTTTGAAGAACAGGCTGCCTTGATGTGAGCTGATGGCGGGAGAGAGCCACATAAGAATTTGAGAATGGCCTTCGGCCACAAGTCGGCAAGGGATTGGAGTGTTCAAGCCAGCAGCCTGCAAGAAACTATCCTCCCCCAATAGCACGTGAGCTTAGAAGTGGATCCCTCCCATACTGCAGCTGAGATCACTGCTCTGGCCAGAATTTTGATTGAAATTTTATGAAGACACAGAAGACCCCACCAAGCTGTGCCTACAGACACTCTGATGTAATAAATGTGTGTTGTTTTAACCTGCTTTGGCAGTAGCATTGGAGAAAACTAATCAGAAGGCAATTCTCATAGCAGTTAGTACTTTAGGAGCAGAAGCAGAAATCCTGCTGTACTTTTAAGAGGAAAAGGAACATATTCAATTTTCTACTTCTTCTAAAATAATCTAAAAGTCCATAAGCATACTGTTTTCTGCAGAATATATATTGAATCTCATTAAAATAAGAAAAATACAGGTGAGAGAATGATGGCTGCTCTGGATACAAAGATCTTTGACAAGGCAGAGGTTAAGAAGATCCTCCCTGGAGCTGAAATTCTGGCCTTGCCACTGGAGACTCCCTGCCCTTTCCCTCCAATACCTGTCTTTTCCTCATCCATAAAGTGAGAATAATGCCACACAGCATTCCTGTGGGGTACAGAGTGCCTGTCACCACAACAAGCACAGGAGAGTTCAATACATGTCAGTTGCTGTGTTTGTTATTTCAATGAATTCAGCAAAATTAAATAACATTTTCAAATAATTTCTAGAGGTCAAGAGCAGGACAGATCCAGAGGCATATTCTGCAACAGCTATGCAGTAAATGTCTGTCAAACTCCACCTCATGTGCCAGTGTTGGCTGGGATTTAGGTACATTCACAAAACAAACATCATCAGCTCGGCACCTGTAGCTCAGTTTCTAGGGCCCCAGCCACATACACCAGGGCTGGCAGGTTCAAACCCAGCCTGGGCCTGCCAAACAACAATGACAATGACAACCAAAAAATAGCTGGGCATTCTGGGTGGGTGCCTGTAGTCCTGGCTACTTGGGAGGCCGAGGCAAGAGAATCACTTGAGCCCAAGAGGTTGCTGTGAGCTATGATGCCACGGCACTCTACCCAGGGTGACAAAGTGAGACTCTGTCTCAAAAGAAAAAAAAACCAACATCATCTTCAACCACATGATGCTCACAACCTAGTGTGGAGAATGTTAAATAAATGGAGTCATAGATAAAAGTGTCATTGGTTTGACTCAGGAATCCTATCCTATACACATAAAATGACACATTTTCTCAGAAAGTTCTCCTGTCATTTGCTCCATAAATTCCTCCTTTCTCTCAAGTGCGTGTCCTTAATTATGAAAGCAGCCTGGTCACCATGTCAGCCTCAGCGTCAATTCACATTCCTCTCTTTTTGGCACAGTTTCAGTTAGAAGAAATAATATTGACCGATCCATGGCATAGCATGGTGACCATAATTAACAATAAGGTATCATGTATTTCAAAATTGCTAAAACATTTAAACATTCTCGTCACAAGAAAATAAGCAGGCCACCAGAGCTGGTGGGTTCAAATCCAGCCTGGGCCTGCCAAACAGCAATGACAACTACAACCAAAAACAGCCAGGCATTGTGGCAGGCGCCTGTGGTCCCAGCTACTTGGGAGTCTGAGAATCGCTTAAGCCCAGGAGTTGGAGGTTGCTGTGAGCTGTGATGCCACGGCACTCTATCCAGGGTGACAGCTTGAGGCTCTGTCTCAAAAAAATAAAAATAAATAAATAAAGAGCCATGTGCCTAGCTAAAATTAAAAAAAAAAAGAAAGAAAGAAAATAAGCAGGTAGGATGATGGGTGTGTTAATTAACCTAATTTAATCTTTGCAATGCATACATATATCTAAACAACACATTTTCCCATAAATATGTACATTGTTTTTCAAGTAAAAATAATACATTTTTAAAAATCACTCCCCCTTCTCTGCTGCACTCACTACTGCCAAACGCAGGGCAGTGGGGCAGAGGGGTTGGAAAGGTTCTGCTGCCTCTCACCCTTCCACCCCTTTCAACTGCAGCCCCTTTGCCATTGGAAAGGGGAGGAAGAAGAAAAACTGTATTTGCCCATGTGACTTTGCACCTGTTGGGTTTGCCCAGCTGGCCGTCAGGGTGAATGCATCCTGTGAGCGAGAGCAGGGGACAGTGAGCCTGCTGCTGTGTGGCTGATGGACATTAGTCCTTTGTCTGTGGAGTTGGTGAGGACTGGTCCCCAGTAGGCCCACTGACGACTGGATACCAAGCAGCGCCCCAGCGTCTAAGAAGGGATTTGCGGCTCCTTCAGCTGGCCCCATCTGGTGGCACCATGCACAAGCCGTCAGAGGTGTCACCTGCTTTTGCGCACTGAGCGGGGCTCGAGCACACCTGCAGCAGCCTGCACAGCCCGAGTCCTCCCCTGAGGGGTCGTGGTCCTCCCTCTCGCACAGACTGTGCCTCTGTCCCTCCAGGTGCTTCGCTCAGCTCAGTGGCAAGGAGCAGACCGGCGAGCACAGCAGGGCAGGGAGCACCCAGATAGGAACGGATCCCCGGTGCCCCCTTCTTTCAGCACCCACATTTCGGAGCCTTCTCCGACTTGGCCCCAGGGCGCCTTCATCTGTCCTCAGGGCCAGCCTCTTTCATAAACCCCGCAGTCCACCTCAAGGTCGCCCATCTCAAGCTCGTCTTCCAGTCCCCATTTTTCTCTCTCCTGGGTAAGGACTGGACCCTGGGGCCTTCTTGCTTGCCAGCCTAAAGGAGGAGACGCCATGGCTTCTCCTGCACCGGCTTTTCACGGCTGCAGCCTGGACGCGACGTCCAGCACCGCCCTGCGCCCGCGCACCTGGGAGCAGCCTCCACCGCCCAGAGGGGAGAGTGGGGTCCACCTCCAAAGGAAAGGGGGGGCTCACTTCCATGTTAAAGGCCCTGAATCTTTACAATTTACGTAGCATTTCAAAATATCCTTAAACTCCAGTAATTGCTTTCTGACATTCCAGGATACATCCTAGCCCTCTTGCTGGGTGTTACATAGCGGCAGGGAATTCATCCTTCTCAGAGAGACAGGTGGCTGAGTCTCCTACGCTTGGCTTGTGAGTAACATGAAGGTTTACAAAGTCCTAACCGGTAAGATTCGTCCCACCGTCTGTTGATGAAAATGCCCGCGTGTCCTGACCCTGGAAGGCGTAGAAAAAAGCCAGGACACGGTCCAGAGCCGCTGCCCGCTCGGCGACCGCGTGTCTGGTCACTGCAGAGGCCGCGCGTTTGGGGCAGGCTGCGTCGGACGCACAGAGCTGGTTCTCGGGTCCGGTAAGAGGCTGAGCAGGCTGTAAAATGTCCAAGTCCTGGCCGATAGCCTTTTATTCCCCGTACTCTATGTCTTCTTCCCACCACCACCTGCCCTGGAAAACCAGGGCCCGGAGTGAGGCCACCGGCTCGGGTCCCAGGGCACCAGCAGCTCCCAGCATCCTGAGAGCGCCAAGCGCATCTTTTCTCCTGCGGCGCTGCGGTCCCTGCCTGGTGTGACCAAATCACACCCTGAAAGGATCAATTCCTGGGGAATCCATCTCTCACTCTTACACTTCAGCAAAATGTTTGAAACTTGTATTGTCTGAGAGTTTAGGTGAGGTCACTGGGGTGGGGAGGTGGAGATGGGGGGTGGAGCAGAGATTTCCACCAGAAAGGGTTGCTGAGATGTCTGAGCCCCGGACACCCTGGTGTGTCCCCACCATCAGTGACAGCTGGAGGATCAGGGCTCCAGGGAGCTGGTGCCATTTCCACTTAGGGGGGCCGCACCATATAGACAAATCTGAAATATATGCAGAGAACTGATGGCCTTAAATTGACACATAATAATTGTGCATATTGTGGGGTACAGACATAGTGAGTTTTGACGCATGCAAATGTGTGGTGATTAAATAGGATCATTAGCAAATCCATCACCTCAAATATTTACCATTTCTTTGTGCTGGGAACATTCGAAATCCCTTCTTTTAGCTATTTAAAAATTCATAATAAACTATTACTGGCGACAGTCACCCTACAGTGCTATGGGACACAAGAACTTGTTCCTCCTACCTAGCTGTGATTTTTGTACCCTGTAACCAATCCCTGCCCCTTCCCTCCCCAGCCTCCCACAACCACTCTTCCAGGCTCTACTTCTGCAAGCTTGACTTGTTTAGCTTCTGCCCATGAGTGAGAACATGTGGTATTTATTTTTCTTTTCTTTTTTTTTTTTTTGAGACAGAGCCTCAAGCTGTCACCCTGGGTAGAGTGCTGCAGCATCACAGCTCACAGCAACCTCCAATTCCTGGGCTCAAGCAAGTCTCTTGCCTCTGCCTCCCAAGTAGCTGGGACTACAGGCGCCCGCCACAACGCCCAGTCATTTTTTGGTTGCAGCCGTCAGTGTTGTTTGGCTGGCCAGGGCTGGATTTGAACCCACCAGCTCAGATGTACGTGGCTGGTGCCTTAGCCCGTTGAGCCACAGGTGCCGAGACGGTATTTATTTTTCTGTGCCTGGCTCATTGCACTTTACCCCTGTTGCCGAGAATGTTTCATTTTGTAAGACTGAACGGTACTCCACTGTGCACACTTACCACATTGTTTTTAATCCATTCATCTGTGGATGGACATTTAGGTTGATTCTGTATCTTGGCTGTTGTGAGTAGTGCTACAATAACACCAGACTCCAGATCTCTCTCTGATACCCTGATGTATTGTAGAAACCTATTTCAATATATAGTGTGAAAACATTTCATGCCATAGGGCAATGCTCACATAATGCATCATTTCATGTGACACATTCACTTCAGCAGTCTATATGCTTAAATAGTATATTTGTTGGACTTCTTCACAGTAACTTCATTTAAATTCTGTGCCCAATTATGTCAGCAACAAAAAATTGATATGCTTTAATAATTTGAGAAAGTACTTTCCTTTTCAAAGAAAAAAATAAGGTTGGTTCCATGAACTAGCAGATACTTTTTTAATGGCTTACCATTTTCTTTGTGTGGGGTAAAAATACCCACATATGTGCTCCATTAAGACTGGGAAAGAATGGGTTAACATAACTTTTGCTAATGCAGAAAAAACAAGAGAGTTGGGCTGCCCTGAGGCATACACAGAGGCTGTTTATTGGAGGTAAAAGCCCAGAAACAGAAACTCTGAAGTCATGCAGCCATTAAGCCCAAGAAGGTCAGAAGTTGAGGCCCTCCACTTGGTGATATGGCTCAGAGGTTGACAAGTGTTGAACACATATTGTCTTAACAGCCTAAAGGTCTCAGCACTGTGGATAAACAGAGTCATAAAATCTATTAGAGGTTAACTTAATGGGCACATAAACAACTTAAAAGAATAAGTTCCCTGCAGCTTTAGATTTTTATTTAGATTTTTTGCACAAATGGTTGACGCATGTTTTAGAGAGAATGTAAAACAGAAAAACATTTGTTGTTGTGCAGACTTGATGTCGCCACTTAGGTTTAGAATTAAATAGAAGTTAGATAATGGTAAATGTTTTAGATCGTTGATTAGGTGTGTATGTGACCACCAGTGTATAAAAGGTGGCCAGAAATAGATGTTTTGCTACATGCCATCTTGAGCTGTAGTCTGCTTCTTGCACCTTTTCACATTATAGAAGCGAGCTTGCACCCGAGGCAAAGCTACTGTCGCCTCACGTCTCCGGTCACGCAACACGTTTGTTTGGGGTTTTAGTTTGGTTGAGATTGTTGTTGTGGTTACTGTTCATAGACCACTACATAGGAGTAAGGGTGAAGCCTTCAAGCCAAGCCTCTATGACTCAGATGCAAAGGCAACTTGGGAGGTGATTGGGAATATTTGTAGAGGGAGAGAGAGTGAGAGGACAGGACATGAGATAGCCCAGAGAACCCTGGCTGCATCAGAACTACCTTGATGGAGACAGAGATGTGTTTCTTCTTTCATAAACTCTAACCTCCAGCTAATCCTGGAAATGGTGAGCTTCTGTTTGCTGTCTCTCTGAATAGCCTGCTCAAAATATATCAAAGAAGTATATTTTGAAAAAAAATTTAAAAGAAAGTATATTTTGGAATGAAATATTTTGATTTCCTCTACAAACTCATCAGCATAACAGACTGATTTAATCAAGAAAAAAGTGATGAAAGTATTTCAAATTGTATGTAAAACTGGCACACTGTACCCACAAATGCATTAATGTACACAGCTATGATTTAATTTAAAAAAAAGAAAGAAAAAGGGGAGACATTCACAGGTGCTGGTCACGGCGGAATTCTAAGATGAGTGAATGAAGTTCCTACTTATAGGAGTTTGCATATAGTCAGGACACAGAATCACATCAAAATCCTCTGCTAACCTCTGAACTCAAGTTCCTGAAATACTGTGGCTATAAGACCTGAGCTGTAATATCAAAGTTTTAAAGAAAAAAATTTAAATTATGTAACACACATGTATTGTATATATATAGCAATATAGGGTTTTGCCAGTGCACAGTATTTGAACTCCTTTCATCTGTTGAGCACATATGCCAGCAAGAGGCATTCCCAGCAGTACACAATAGATTCTTACCAGTAACCCTTCTCCTGAATTAAATTCACCAAAGTCCATAACAGTGCACCAGGAGTGGTGCTTGCACAGCTTCACTGCAATTGCAGACATCTTTCCGAACCAAATCTTCCTGGTCTGAAATTTAATTTCTTCTGCATGTGTACTTCCCCTTTTTTTCCACAGCCCCTCTGAAATGACTGTGTGTCAGCCCAGCCAGGTGCCATCCCAGGAAGACCAGTCTCTTCTTGCACTGGTCACTGACCCACAGCGTGTAGAAAGGAGGAGAAATGACCTGGAGGGCACTAACATGATCCACACCAGCAAAGGTCTCAGAAGCTTACGATTTGGTGTCCAAATACTCTAAGCCCACACAAGGCAAAGAGGGACAGGCACTGGAACCCCAGAATGCTCTTTATAGCACCATCCAGGGGACCCACAAAGTTCACGATAGGACATGAAGTCCAAGGGGCATCCCCCCAAGTCGTGACATGAACAAAACCAGCCTTGAGACTGCTGTATACAGTATTTAACAGAGGAGGGCAATAATGGTTACATGAATGGGAAAAAAACAACAACAACATGATGTCAATTCTGAACCCAGTCCGACACCTCCCGCTGAATGGGTGTCCCTGATTCTGAAGCTCTAAGTTTGCTCCGTGCCTCTTACTCTACACTTCTTATTGCCTTTTGGGAGATTCTCAACTTGGCCTTTCTCATTTATCCTCCCTGCCCACCAGGGTGTTGTAGTCTGCTTACAAGAAATGACTGAGCTTTCTGGGTTCCCTTATATACCACCAGGTCTTGGACATGAGGAGGTGGGAGCATCTCTCACCCTGGTGCCCCATTTCAGGAAGCTACTGCTGACTGGATGGAGAAATGACCCCAGTGGTCATCAGCTGTCCATAACCTCCAGGCTCACTTTATTCATAGGCAGCCTCAGGGTCACCACAGTGGGGTCATCTTTTATGGCCCTCTTCCTACAACTCATCCATGGGGAAATGAAGTAATTTTTTCTTAGGAAAAAGCTATGCATGTGTCTGCTATTTTGTGAGGCTGAGCAGGTCACAGTTTGGGGTCCCAGGTATTGGGAAGTACATTCCCTCTTTCCTTTTTAGTTCTTCCTGTCTGTCTGCAGCATGGTGCTTAGCATGTCAGAAGTATTCATACCTTGATATTCATTTATATTTAGCAGTAACTTGGCAGAGAAAAACAAGGTAAGCAAAAGTTTAGGAGATACACTTCTTACTTTCAAAATGTAAAAACATCTATAAAAATTGCATACTAACTGCATAATTTTAATATGTAGAGTCAGTCAGATAGCTCTAACAATTTTGATTTAGTGGTATTGTTAAATATAAAATGGAAACATTTGTATGTAATTGTAAGAGTGTGGCTTGTAAAGGACTTTGTTATTCATACAGTCTAGTGTGAAAGTCCACAGCCCTTGAAAAAAGAGGACAGACCCCCCCATTGTCTCCATCTGGGGTCCCCTCCCTGTGCCTGTGCTCATAGTGGCTCAGGACAGAATCCAAGGCAGCAAAGAGGAAAGATCATTCCAGAGGAATCCCGTCGAAATCTGCCTACCCAAGGCGTCTGTGTCCTTTGCACATATAAAAATGTTAAGAGCCCAAGTCCAGTGAAATGCCTTCTGGATTATATTCCCTGAGTTTGAAATGTACTGCTAAGTTCCTTCCCAAAAAGCTGAGAGTGGATTTTCCTCAGTAGAAATGCTCTCCATAGTTTACGCTGTGAGCAAAGCCTCCAGCTGGGCCCACACAGCGGCTCCGTCTAGGAGGCCCTCCTCCGATGCCGCTTGTGGACAGGTTAGAATTAGGATGAGCGGGGCCTGCAGCACGCGTCACCCACTGCCAGGGCTCAGGAGAGGAAGCAGCATCCCCAAGGCCAAGCCCGGGGTGACAGCAGCTGTCTTCAGCGTGAGTGTGATGTGCAGCCAGCTCCGTGCCCATTTAGGGTGATCCTTTCCAGAGCTGCCTCTTGTAAAGTCACTACTTGACTTTCTTACCCACTGGGTCCCCTATGAGCCGTCCTGTTGGCAAGGCTGATGATGGATGGTACTGGGGAGAGCCCTAAGCACTGGGCTGATGGGTTCTGTCCTCTAGGGCTACTCCACCCGAGACAAGTGCGGCACGCACTGAATAACCGTTACTGTGAAGGGCGATGCAGACATCACTACAGAACAGCGATTTCGTCTGACTCACCGACAACAGGGCCCGGTTGGGGAAGGGCTGGAGAACACAGGAACATTCACCGTAAGCAGGATCATCTGGGCAATGTGTTCTTATACCGGCAATGGTGGAAACTAAAATCCAGGCCTCTAAGCAAAAGGGCCCTGCTTCCTCCCAGTGCACCACGGTGTCTGGGAGGTGGCCCTCTGCAGCATCACACGGCCGGGACCCCGACTCCTCAGATGATGGTGCTCACTCAATCCCCCTCCGTGTCTGCACAGCATCTCTGCCAGTGGAACACTGCTATGTTCAGGGACCTCCCTGCTCCACCCACTTCAGGGGAGCAAGGAAGGGTATCCCCCTTAACCTCACAACTCTGCCAATGACTGTGCATTGCTTCTGGCCAGTGAGAAGCAGGGAATGTCTACAGCGACTTGTAGACAAAGAAAAGGACATGTGGAGAGAGGTTGGTGTGAAGTCCAGTGTCCAGGCTGGGGAAGGGTCAGCCTGCGGAACACAGATGCATGGTGGGGAAGCTGAGAGCCCAGAAAACGGGATACCCCAGGCTTCTTGCAGGGGACATGGTGATTGTCACATCAAATTGTCTAAGCATCTTAAAAGACACATCTGTGTAAGACTTAGAGAATTAGATCTCATTGCTCAACACGACTTTGCAGATCAGAGTTGTCAAAGCAACCCCCAAATTCTATGATGTTACCTATGGCCTTACAGTTAATGGATCGTACAATATAAAGTGTAATGAATTGTGAAAGTGAGGCTCTAACTGGAATGTTTGGGTTCCTCTATAATCTATTTACAGGTTCTAAAGCTGGCCATGGTCTGGTCAACATTTTCATCAATCACTTGGTTGACAAAAAGGACATAAAAGTTAACAGTTCTTAAATGTTCAGGTGGCCAAAACTGAGAGGCATTACTAAAAATCACAGATCAAGGATTTGAAAATATGAACAGAATGTGTATACTGAAAGAATAATTCACTGAGAGCAAATGTGATTTATTCCATAATTATAAAGGGATCTTAGTATTAGGAAATCCACAGATTAATTTGAAGGTCACTTTACAAAATCCATCCATAGGTCAAATAATGAATTTCTATGGGATTATTTGATTACATACCACAAGGTAAGGGGCACAATTGAACATCTGTCACTGATGAGGAGAAACTTAGCACAGACCAGGAGCAGGTGTGTTCCTCCTAAACGGGATAAACAGATCAACAGCAGTTTCTCACGTAGAGTCAAATCAGAGGCGTCCCTTTGAAAATAAACACCCACAAAAGATGCACTGTGAAGTAGCATCACCCGTGGGTTCAGAACGATACAACTAACAAGCACGTCGGAGTGCTCATCCCTGGTGTACGGGGTCTTCTTCACAACTCGATGAAGTAGGTGCAATCTTCTTCTATTTTACAGACAACAACCCCAAACCTAAAGAAATTTGATACTATCTAATGGGTAGTATGAGGCACAGCTGATTTAACCTAGCTCTCTCTGTTACACACATCAAACAGAAAGGACCAACATATCTATTGGAAAGAAGGAATAGAGTATGTGGTTATATACCCAGAACGAATAAGACCGAATAACCTAACAAAAATATGGTAACATTGCCTACATGTAGGACATCTGCTTACATATTTATATAAATAATATTCCTATATTCTAATAATAGTGACTAGAACATGCAATGGAAAATTCCTTTTTCAAAACAACAAAAATTTTAAAATAAGTAGAAGTAACCTTAACAAATTTATGGAATTGGTTGGGCATGGTGGCTCATGCCTATAATCCTGCCACTCTGGGAGGCCAAGACAGGTAAATTGCTTGAGCTCAGGAGTTCAGACCAACCTGAGCAAGAGCAAAACCCATTTCTACTAAAACTAGAAAAACTAGCTGGGCCTTGTGGTGGGAGCCAATAGTCCCAGCTACTTGGGAGGCTAAGGCAAGAAGATCATTTAAGCCCAAGAGTTAGAGGTTGTTGTGAGCTATGACACCACAGCACTCTACCCAGGGCTAGAGAGTGAGACTCTATCTAAAATAAATAAATAAATAATTATGGACTCTATCTACCTGCTCAAATTCCAGTAACTTCAGACACACAGAATAACTAGAGAGAGATCCCAATTTTTTTCCATAGGAAAAGTTAGCACTATAAAAGTCTTCCTAAATTTACATACAGATTAAAATGAATCACATCAAAATCTCAATCTTTTGAAATCTGAAAAAAAAATGATACAAAGTTTACCTAGAAAATTAAACTGGTAAAAAACTAAAAACCCTAAAAAGTGTTTTAGGGGCACCGGTCCCCATATGCTGGAGGTGGCAAGTTCAAACCCAGCCTCGGCCAAAAACTGCAAAAAAAAGAAAAATAATAATAAATAAATAAATAAATAAAATAAAAAGTATTTTAGGGGAAAAAGTTCCCAGAGAGGCACCTACCAGTCAGGCCAGCAGGAATCCAAGTACAGGGACAAGGGAGTTCCTTGTACTGTTCTTGCTACTTTTCTGTCTGTGAAATAACATCAAAATAAGGAATGGTACTGTATCAAAATAAACTTGGCTGCCCACGGCACCTGAGTCTACTGCACTAGGGAGACCTGGCTATCTCCAAACAGATGGCAACTGCAGTCCCTGGAAGGGGTTTCACAGGGGCCGGCTCACCTCCGGGGTTGCGTGCCTGGGGAGAGGGGCCTGGCAGTCTCTGCTACCTTGTACCCTGCAAGGCAGGGTAGGCTGAGCCTTCACTGTTTTCAGGAGTAGGGCAGAAATTCCACTGTCACAACCAAGAATGGAGACAACAGGTCCATCTTCATAATCACTCATCTCTGCAGCAATTAGAACTGCAATGAAATGATACAAGAATGAGCGAGTGGACAGGTCCATGAATGGACATGGAGACAGTAAGATGAATGGACAAGGGAATAAACCCATCCCGATGGCCAGGAAGGAGTTTGAACTCTTTTTACTCTGACCCTGAATAGTTCACTCTTCTCCAAAACCAGCCTGTGCCTTCCACTTGCAAGTGACAAAGCTGTTTTTTTCCAGAGAAGCCTGTCCCATCCTCAAAGGTGTACACTTGGCTGCAGCCCCTTCTCACCTGCCTGATGTGGATTAAGCCCACACCAGAGGCGCCGTGTGTGTGTTTTGGCACACGTGTTCAGGCTCCCTCAGCTAGAATGCCCAGGCTACCTCAGGCCTGGGAGCAGGTAAGGATACCAGCAGGCTGCCTGCCTCCACAGAAGCCAGCCAGCGCTCAGAGGCCAGCAGAGCAGCTCCAGTCTTCAGGGACACGTCAGCTTGCCACTAGGTTATGACTTAGCCTCCTTGCCTCCAAGCTGTCGCTACCCAGGAGACACCCAGCTTAAATCTCTGCTCTTTTCTTCCCTGCCCCATGGAGTTTTGCTTATGGTTTTCAGTTGTCTTTATCTTCCTACACGCCTCTTCCTTTGCATCAGTTCCTCTGCCTGTCACTTTCATCTCAGTCTCATATGCCATTGCCTCAAAAGAGAGGTCTAGGTCAGGCCGTGATTGTCCACCTCCTGTCTGCTGCCTGTGGGTCAGACTCAACCTAGACCCAGCCAGCGGTGCCAGCACAGAGGGTCGCCACCACCACCACACCCGGCCAACTGACACTGCTCCCTCCAGGGGCAGGCCTGCCACGGGTCTCAGAGGGCCCGTGTTGTGAAGTGGTTGTGTGACAGTGACCAACTCAAAACTTCACCTGTGCAATCATTTCTCCAAACAGTCCGGGAGGACGGTCACAGCCACGTGCTCTGAGTAACATCACATAGCATGCAAAAGTTTGTTTCACCTCTTTACGACCAAATCGTGACCTAAAACTTTTAGCACTTAGGTAGAAACAATTAAAAAAGCAAAAAATAAGCAATTATTGTTTCAGAATAAACCTTTTAAAAGAAAGTAGAATCTTAAGGATAGGACTTACTCTGTTATTCTAAAGGTAAAATTACAAGAAACTGATACTGCCTCAAAGTGAGAAACAGTCTAACTAAAGCTGTTTCCAATGAACAGGCTTAGCAGCCACTGCTATCACCTGTCTCTGCTGCTACATGAAATAATAATCATAAAAAGTCCATGTGATGGTTTCAATCGGTTTTCAGCCCTTTACAATTACTAATTTTACTTCTCCCAACTCCAGATAGTAAGCACTATTGGAATAGATGGCCCATATAACCCTTCCAACTCTGCAGTCACACGTGCTGGTGAATATTCCCCCCAAATTTAATCTATGCTTATCCAAATATGGACCCTGCATATCAACAGTGATTAAAAGTAAACATGATGAACTAAACGCACATAGTCTGCTTCCTCCACAACCCCATTTGAAAGGTTAAAAAAAGAATGAACAAAAAAGGAAACAAAAGAAATAAGCCCACGAGAACAAAAAGAAAAGATGATAACAAATGCTATCAGAAAAATTTGGAAAGCTGGAGAGTCTGTGAACAAACGATAACTGACTTTGGCTTCTGCTTTCCCACTCTTAACCGCCTGTGAAGGGGCCATGGGGGGTGGTGACAGAAACAAGCAACAAGCCACTTAGCACTCCAGAAGACCTCTCTCCCCAAATCCGGGAGCCTGGGTGCAGTGGGCTTCTGGGAAACAGCCACCCTGAAGCAGCTCTAATTCTGCATGTGTAAGGTAGCAGTCCCAGATCCCTGCCCACTGCTGTAGTTACTGGCAGGTTTCAGTTTACTTTCCTGCTACTTATGTTTATTTTCGTATGTTCTTCTTCAGCACTATTCTGGGTTAATCAAGTATTTTTCTATATTCCATCTTATCACCACTAATGGCCCTTTTGCTTTGTCTTGTAACTTCAGCTCGTTTGTTGTTTTGCTGGTGTTTTAGGGAATTAAATATGCATTCTTAGCACATCACAGTCTACTTTATATTAACACTATAGCACTTCAAATCAAAGGAACCTAACAAAAATACAAATCCATTTCCTACTCTGCAACCTCTGTGCAATAGTTTCAAGCATCTTTTTTCTACATATGTTACACTGTTATTTGGTGTTCTTTAATCTATAGATTGGTTCTTTCAACCAAGTCCCCTGTTATTTTCTTTCTTCCTTTGAGAAGGGAAAAAAGAGACAAAGGCATAATAGACCATCGCTGGAAGGCAAAACATCACAGATCAGTATTCCTTTGATCATAGAAGTGTTTCTTCTACTATTTTTGGAAGAGTAATCAACAGTCTCTCTCTCTTAAAAGTTAGATGTGAACTTGATGTCAGATTTGCATACAATATTGAAGGAGTTTAAAATTATTCCTAGTTCATTCTTCCTCCCATCCAACTTTCTCATTGGAAACTTGTTCAGAAAGTTAAAGAACCTACTTCTCTTCACCAGAACATTTTGTACAGCAAAACAAGAAATTTATAACTAAAAAGAGATTTCATTACCAGGTTCATATTTGGGAAGTAACTTTGCCACCTACTAACCTTGAATGGTTTCAGAATTCAGTCAAAAATATTCTCTATTTTCAAAGGAGAACAGAGAACTTTTAAAATAATTTTCAGACAAATCAAAAGCATTGCAACCTGTCTTTGTGCTTTTCAAGGTTGAAAACTAGAGTTTACGAAGTTATTTAAATTTTAATTATATGAAAATTAACCTCATTCCTTCTAATGTGGCTAAATAGGAGGAAATCATTTTAACTGGAAACATTCAGTAACTCTGACATCTGTGGCTGGCCAGTACAACATGTGGGAACAAACTTGCCGATAGGAAGGCCATTTGCAAGCATCTTTTAAAATACTAGGATCAACAGGACCCAAAGAAAAGAGTTTTCCAAGACAGCAAGATAGATTTCATTCTCTCTTTAGTGCAAATGAATGTCTGTGTGCACCTCAAAATCTGAAAATTGGAAGTTTTCTTTTTGTAAAATTACCAGTATACCTGGCTTGGGTTGGATGATATTTTAGAAATTGATTTATATGGTTGGGTTTTCTGTTAGATTTTGTAGAATCTTTTATGTCCTCAACAAGAAATCCATTAATACACCAATTCAACACTATGTTTCTTCCTAATATATTTCAACTTTTAGTGAAATTTTGACAAATTAAGAAGACTGATAGTCAGTGAAACCCACGAGGATTTTAAGATAGAAAGGGGAGAGACTGCCTCCTACTGGCAGAGGCAGACAACTGAACTTGGGGTTGTATTTATCACGGAGATGAGTGATAGCAAGAACTAGGAAAGCCCCTTCATACACTGAGTTGCAAAAGAGAAACTTAGGTAATGGACTAAAATTGAGTTGAAGAGCATGTACTTTAAAAACAACTGATGAGAAAAAGGTGTGACCACAAAAACAAATGTACCCCCACCAGCCCTATACTATTGATGAAAATGTATAACACATGTTATAATAATGGGTTCTTTGTTTAGGCTGTTTTTTAAGATGCCCAAAAAATGCTTAACAGAATTTTTTCTACTACCTATATTCCTGATTAGATTTGTAAGCGTTTTCTAAGATTTGCTTTGTCAGACTGATAAGTCTACTTAAGTGTTGGAAGTTTAACTGTAGGTGGTGTTATAGTTTAAGGAGGATTTAATCACTAACATTAATCAAAAACATTAAGCAAAGAAAAAAATAAAAGTGATTGTTTTCATAGTTGTTATAAGTTGTATAAGCTGACTACAAAAGTTCAGGGGGGGAAATGTGCTTAGGGATAGTTAATTTTAATATACAGTATAGTGTAATAATTCCAGCATGATGACATGGAAGTATTGCTTCCTGTGTACAAAGACACTTCTTCCTGGGAGTTAAAGCACTAATAATTTCCACCAGAATGAATGTCACTGATTTCTACTTCAGAACCTCAGAGCTGTGAAAAATGAAACTAAAATCAGAACCTATATCATCAAATGAACATGTTCTTATGAAACTCAAAAGATTGCAGTATCTCCAGTTATCAGAACTTCTAGAAATTGAGTATCTTTAAAACCTAATAACTTTATAAGCTATGACTACATTAACAGGAAAACATCTTTTGCTAATGGAGAATATTTTGTAACTATGAGAAAAGCTCTACCTAGTGATTTCCCACGTTTCAGGAAAGTAAATTATCTATGTCTATGCAATTTAAAAATTTTTAAACTTTTAGTCAAAAACATATTGGTTTGATCAGACTACCTATATTCAGGAAAATATGAAATCCTTTTTAAGGAAAATCATTGTATTACATGAACCCACAGACAAACTCCTCCCACAAGTTTTCTATGTTGAAAATGAAACAATCTTTGATATTTAAACAGGAGATGAATCCTATGTGTGTCTTTCTACAAAAGGGAAAGGAAAAAAGCATAACAGAATAAATTGTTTATAAGCCTTAGCAAATTTACTCAACATTCAGCAACTGTTATGAATAAAAAATGAAAATGAATGAAAAATGAGACTCAGAGAGATCAGCTGATGAGATTAAAACACAAAAGGCTCAGATTTGGGTTGAGGGCCTAAATGCCACATGTGCCCTGCTAAAGGGCTGTGGTTCTAGGAATATAAAAATCTATTGGCAGCCGGGTACAGTGGCTCATGCCTGTAATCCCAGCACTCTGGGAGGCTGAGGCAGGTGGATTAGCTGAGCTCATGAATTCCAGACCAGCCTGAGCCAGAGTGAGAGTCCATCTCTAAAAATAGCTGGGCATTGTGGCCTATAGTCCCAGCCACTCGGGAGTCTGAGGCAAGGGGATCACCTGAGCCCAAGAGTTAGAGGTTGCTGTGAGCTATGACATTACAGCACTCTACTGTGGGTGACAAAGTTAAGACTCTGTCTCCAAAAAAAAAAAAAAAAAAAAAATCCAACCAAGCATGAAAGTATTGAAAATAAATGAAGCTAATACTAAAACTTTTCATGGAACACCAGATGAAAATCTTTTGAACCACAGCACCATGTTAAAAATTAAGACTTTAGAATTCTCTAAATATTGTTCACTTTAAGAAAGAGCTGCAATGTGTAGATAGATGATAGATATGTCTATAGAGATGACTAAATATAATGATGGATGATAGATGGTGACAGATAGATAACTTCAAAACATTTACTTGACTTCATTACTTTGCAATTAACAGTCTTCCAATCTGGCTTGAAGAGGGGCAACAGGTGACTTTTGTACATAGTCTAAGTAAAGAGAACACACTTGGAGCGAGAATCCTTTAATAATTATATTCATTTCCAAAGAACAATAAATACAGAAATTGCAAGCAGTATATGTAACAGTAATATTTTCCTTGGATATAACTACTTTTATACAACTTAATGGGAAAACACTGTTTCAAGAAGTTAGTATCAGGAAAAGGTACACAACAGAAGGAAATTACAAGTAAAATCAAAGTGTTTATCTTGGTCCTAATCACAGAGGCTCACACCTCAGCTCATGCCGTGGCAGAAGGGAGGCCACAGCCACAGCTCAGCTCCGGGCGGCCGCAGTCTGGGGCTGCTCGGATTGCAGCTGCTTGCCAAGGTATTCCCTGAAACACAGAATGAGATGCAGGATTTAAAATACAAGGAACCTCTTTTAAAGTCGAGACATGATATACATACACTGTCATGTATACTTACTTAAACATCTCAGAATTACTAATAAAATGGCCTTAGAAAACTGCACCTCTCCACATTTCAGAATGCACTGTATGAATTCTACTCCCTGTATCACACAAAGACAAGTTGTCACACACACCAACTAGTAATTCTTGTACTTGTACTAATACCCGGTAGTTGTTACAATTACTCAACTGGGTAATTACAAGGAAATGTAATTACTTCTCAGAGAAAGCCCACTTCCTGCTCAAGTAAAGGTCTTGTTTATTGCTGCTGCCACCCCTGCAATCTGAGTTCAAAAATCAGCTTAATTATGACTCCCAGGGGCCTCACACATGAAAAACAAATTTCCTGCTGTTAGAGAACACCCAAATCTACAGCCTGGGATGGGCACAAGAGCACATGAAAACTTATCACTGAAAGTATCAGCAAGAATCACAACAGCAACAGGAGCTGCGCACCGCAGGGACACAGTCCGAGCCCTCACCAGACGGTCATGCCAGATCCAGACAGCAGAGCAGAGACGGCCCCCATGTCTCACCTGCCCCCGCTGGTCTCTGCCTCGTAGCCTGGTGCAGAGTAGCAAAGACGGGGCGAAAGCAGCAGCCCCGGGAACGGGGCAGAGGCGGTGACGTCTGTGAGGAGCGCGTGGGAGGTGCAGGGCCCCTCATGGAGGCTGTAGAAAGCGAGCCGACTGAAACTTCCCATGGCACAAAGATGGTTTATGGTCCTTTTTACCCTTCAGTAAAGTTCTTATGACTGACTCACTGATTTGGGGTGTCACACTGAAGTAACACTAGGAACTACCCTGACATACTTTAGACAATGGGCATCTATGTCAGACCAGGAGTAAGTAAATAGTCATGCCCATTTTATGCAAAGGCCAAAAGGGAAGCCATGCTGTAAATTTTATCAGACGGGAAAGAGCAGGAGCTGATCGTCGCTGTTAATGCTGCCCCTCTTATTGTAAAATTTCCAGATCTTATTTCCAGATTTTGTATTGTTCCTACACACACTTAATGAATTAAGCCTGAAATTGAATGTGCTTCATTTCAAAGGGCCTTCAATATTCCAATTTTGAATGTTAGATTGTTTGGCATGGTTCCTTAGAGAATATTCCAAAGTATACTCATAGACGCCATGGCACCCTCTGATTACAATAATCATGGTTCTTTCAGTCACGGAAGGACCAACATTTCCAAACAGCCAGCGAGGTATCATCCTTTTCTACACTCTGACTGCTCCTGACCTACAAGGTGGCCCAGAGGCATCCACTGCTTCACGAGCTCGTGCCTGACTTGTAGAAAAACCCACCCCTCCTTTCCTGTCTGCTAACAGGGGTTATGTAATTGAGGATCTGGAGGAAGGATAAGGACACACACAGAATTAAAGGTTCCAATTAAGAACCTACACATTACCAGCCCTGGGTGAAATGTCAAGAGCGAACTTCGGGTGTCTGAAAACACCAAAAGCCCAAGAGATGAGCCTAGACGATGTCCCAGTGGAAGAAGAATCAAATCTCTACACGCTTTAACTGCTATTTGTTATGGCATGTGGGTCACTAAAATATCAGAAGGGACTGAACCACGGTTCAAGTGAAAAAGATAGAGAAAGCCCTAACCTACACACAAACTTTGGGAAAAATCTACTCCTTTGAACTGGGCTTATAAAGTATTTTACTTTGCTCCCTGAAGACAAAGGGCAATGCGCCGCCAAATGAAAACATTCCCCACATGGGGATACCCAAGCCAGTCTCTGACTCCCAGGGGTCCTCCTGCCAAGGACAGCTTGCCCACTCTGCACTTCAACACGGCACACCCACACATGACCCTCTTTCATCTCGGAGCACCCCTGGGAGGTGGGTGTCACCTTCTCCATGGCTCTGGTCCTACACTCCTACAGTGGGGCTGCCCGGCCTCCACAAGAGTCTGGGAAAGTACAGAAAGCAGACACTTCCTATTTTTATAGATTAGAAAACAATGAAAGGTGTGAATAATTTCTTCGGGTTAAAGTTACATTTTTAACAGGCAAAAGAAAAAACTAGTAAGAATTTTATCTGAGGGGATTATAATGTATCTAGAACCAAGGATGCCAGAAGAGATCTTCTAAATGATTAAGTATTGAGTCCGTCAGTCAAGCCTTCTCCTATATACAAACATCAATACAACAATAAAAATTCACCCGATAATTCAAAGATGCCTGATTTGTATCAGCAATCTACAGAAGTTTAACACTAAATCTTTGTTTCTACTACCTAACAAGCAAAATTTGAGATGGATAATGTTTTTTTCTCTTTTACTTCATTAATAACTGAAACTGCCAAAATTTTGACATCTCAACATCTCTGAAACTGAAAACAGGACCAGTCTAAAAACTCCCCTTTAAAAAAAAAAAAATACAAGCATAAAACAGCTCACAAAAGACATAGTGTATGCTGCAAAAGGTATATATCTGACTAAGAAATATACAGAACTGCTTTCCAGTTCCTGCAAAGCTCTGCCGAAACAGCTAAGACATGACAGGCAGGGTCTGAAGGTGATGTTAACCAGCTTGTTTCCATGTGGTTAGAAGCTAAGGCATCAGAAAGCATTTACGTGGGCTATATTAACTCTTAAAACAACAGAAATGTCTTCAACATATTATAATTAAGTGCCAAACCTGCACAGTCTGACTTACCACCCTGGGTAGACTGCTGCGGTGTCACAGCTCACAGCAACCTCAAACTCTTGTGCTCGAGCCATTCTCTTGCCTCGGCCTTGTGAGTAGCTGAGACTCCAGGCGCCCACTACAGTGCCTGGCTAGTTTTTCTATTTTTAGTAGAGATGGGATCTCATTCTTGCTGAGACTGGTCTCAAACTACTGAGCTCAGGTAATCAGCCTCCCAGAGTGCTAGGATTACAGGTGTGAGCAACTGTGCCCTGCCAATATTTTTAACTATAATTGAAGACATTGTGTGAACAGTATTCAGCAACATGCTAACTTCACCTATGTAACTGAAACATGGTAATGGTAGCTTCAGCCATATAATTTAGTGCCGGGAATTACATAGTATAACTTCACTGATTTAATTTAGTAACAGGAAAAAAGTTAATTTTTTACTGATAAACATGTTAATTAATGAAAACTACAAAGTGTATCTTATTTATTTCACCTTGTTTATCACAAAGCTCAGTGGAAAATCCATTTTTAAAATGCTAACATTTTTGTATTATTTTCCCTGGTTTTCTTTCAGTGTATAAATTTCCCATAACTGAAATCATAATGTTCCTGGAATTCTATATCTTACTTCTTCTGAGTCTATCATAATTGTTATTAAAACTAAAACTGAATCACAATTAAATGTTTTCTTTTCTTCATTTTTTAAACTTTATTTTTATAGATTTAAGGAGATATGAGTGCAGTTTTGTTACCTGGAATATATTACATAAAGGGTGAAATCTGGACTTTTACTGTACCTATCACCCAAAGAATATACACTGAATCCAACAGGTAATTTTTCATCCTTCACCCCACTCCCACCTTTGGAGTATCCAGTGTCTACTATTCCACTCTGTACATCCATGCAGACCCATTATGTAGCCCCAAAGTAAAAATGAGAATGTGTGGTATCTCACTTTGTGTGTCTGAGTTATTGCATTTAAGATAACAGCCTTCAGCAGGGCAGGGGGGGCTCAAGCCTGTAATCTAAGCACTCTGAGAGGCCGAGGCTGTGGATTGCCTGAGCTCAGGAGTTCAAGACTAGCCTGAGCAAGAGCAAGACACCCATCTCTGAAAAACAGCCAGGTACTGTGGTGGGTGCCTGTAGTCCCAGCTACTCAGGAGGCTGAGGTAAGAGGATCACTTGAACTTAAGAGTTTGAGGTTGCTATGACACCATCACACTCAACTGGGGCTACAAAGAGAGACTCTATCTCAAAAAAAGAAAAAAAATGGGTGGCACCTGTGACTTAGTGAGTAGGGCGCTGGCCCCATATACCAAGGGTAGCAGGTTCAAAGCCAGCCATGACCAAACTGCAACAAAAAAATAGCCGGGTGTTGTGGCAGGAGCCTGTAAATCCCAGCTACTCAGGAGGCTGAGGCAAGAGAATCACCTAAGCTCAAGAGCTGGAGGTTGCTGTAAGCTGTTACACCACAGCACTCTACCAAGGGTGACAAAGTGAGACTCTGTCTCTAAAAAAAAAAAAAAAAAGATAACAGCTTCTAGTTCCATCCTTATTGCTGAAAAAGACATGATCTCATTCATTTTTCATGGCTAGGTAATACTTCATGCCTATACACACACACACACACACATGCCACATTTTCTTCATTTAATCATCTGTCCATGGACAGGTAGGTTGATTCCATATTAGGGCTGTTGTGAATAGTCTGCAATAAGCATACAAGGAGCATGGGTGTCTTTTTATATAATGCTATAATGTGTTTCTTAACCTTTATCTGTCCTGTTTTGGAAAACAAGTTGGTATGATATAAATCATTTATAGACTATTCTCTTCTGAATATATAAAAATAATTTATCTTAGAAAATATGATCTTTACAAACTATTTAGAATACAGATTTGTATTTGGTAAAGAGGAATAAACTGTAAACCATTTTATATGGTCCTATTTTCTTTATTGCTAACTCACTATAGTTTAGTTATAAATTCAGTGATTCCTCTAGCTTTTATCATGATTTTGAATATGAAACACAAAGCAAATGTAACAACTGAACCATGTAAAAATCACAGGGGTCTCTCTCTTCTCCACCTAAAGAAATATTTAAGTTCCAAACATAAGGACTACACAAACTGTTTCCCCAAAACTTGAAGATCTCACCCTTGGTCAGACACTGTTTTTAGTGCCAGCTCTTTACTAAGCACTGAACTAAATAACATACATTTTCTCATGGACTCTTCACATTAATGCCCATAAAGGAAGAGATAAGGCTCATGTAATAGTGATGTAACGAGACTTCAACAATGATAAACAGCCAGTTGTAAGGTTAGGACAACTAATTAGCGGTGCGGCACGTCTGTCTGATTTTAAAATTTGGTTTTAGTGACTACATAGTACTCCTGGGACTCTACTCCAGGTGGCTAGAGACATTTTACTGTCCAGCTGTGAGAATAAAGAGCTTAAGAACATCACAATGTGAATCTTAGGTTTATTTTCTCAAACATAATTTCATAACCACTAGCTCCTTCTTTTTCTAACAGCATTTAAATTCAAAAATTGACAGATTAGCAGTCCCCCTAAACCGTGATCCATACAATTTTTAAGAAGTGGTCAGTGATTCTAAAAGTCTACTCTGGAGTCTCATGTGAGCTATAGTCTGTAGAAACAAAAACATAACATTTTATTGTAAAAGCAATTGCATTAAAGAGTATATTCTAAACAGTAATTTATATAAAATTCATAATAAAAAAGTTATTTTTCCTACAGGAATTCCACTTATCAAACCCTTCTTTCATGAGTCATAAAATCTAAACATCACTAGCCAAATCCTGGTTTCTTAATCTCAAGAACACACTCACTCTCTCCGTGCACGACCAGCTCTGCCACAAGTCAGCAGTATCTCAGCACTTCACCATTTGCCTAATAGATGATATGATGACCAATGCCCAGAGCTAACCCATATCTTTTTATTTATTTTTTTTTTTTTAGAGACAGAGTCTCACAGTAGAGTGCTGTGTTGTCACAGCTCACAGCAACCTCCAACTCCTGGGCTAAGGCGATTCTCTTGCCTCAGCCTCCCGAGTAGCTGGGACTACAAGTGCCCCCTACAACGCCCGGATATTCCACCCCATTTCCTTTTAAACGTTGACTCCTGATCAGCAAGTAGTTACAACCAAACCCATTCGCACGATGGGCGGCAGCCCATAACAGAGCACACTGCATCATCAATGGCGTAGGGTGCCGTGGGAGAGAACCGTCTGTGTTCATATAAGGACCTTATTTTGTATTCATTACAAAGACAGCATGTCAGCAAAGTCTACATGTAAGACTTATGATCTCTCCTTTTCCTTGAATTATATTTCAAATGTAAGACTGAGCGCACATGAGAGTGGAGTGGACAATTTATCATCTTTTAGTATTTAGATCAGCATCTGGCAGAAAAGAGCTTGAAGACTGTCAAATGAAAAAATGGCTGAAGATTCCCACGGGAAAACTAGTCCTGGAAAAGGATGCAATTTTCTCCTGAAAGGAAATCTGCTGAAACACCAGGAGAGACAAAGCCGTCAGCCATTAAACCTACCAACTACTCCGTAATCTAAACCATCCTACCACTGTAGAAATGTTCCAACAAAATTAAATGATTTTTACTTACAAAGTGTGCTGGTAACCAAGAAAGCTCAACTAAACCCACAGTAAAGAAACACCATTTCTAGAAAACTAGTTCAACATTTTAATGGTATATAATAGAAAAGGAATTAAATCAGCTTTACAATTAAGCTTAAAAGATCTGCTGGCTTATAAAACGTTTTTTTTTTTTTTGAGACACAGCCTCAAGCTGTTACCCTGGATAGAGTGCTGTGGCATCACAGCTCACAGCAACCTCCAATCTCTGGGCTCAAGCGAGTCTCTTGCCTCCGCCTCCCAAGTAGCTGGGACTACAGGCGCCCGCCACAACGCCCGGCCATTTTTTTGGTTGCAGCCACCATTGTTGTTTGGCGGGCCCGGGCTGGATTCGAACCCGCCAGCTCAGGTGTATGTGGCTGGCGCCTTAGCCCGTTGAGCCACAGGAGCCGAGCCATAAAACGATTCTTTAGGGCATCATCTCCCCATGAGATATGAAAACCTAAAATAAAAGGTTAAAAAATGGGGGCAGTTGTTTTTTCAACATGAATGAAATGCTTCTCAGAACTCTTTAAACAATAAAGCGGCAAAATTATCCAGCATTGGCACACTACGCACAAGCACAAGCTGACCCGAGGTTTTCAGTGCCTTGGTCTGATTTTGTTTGGTAACTGAGGTGTCAGCTGTAGGCCTGGGACGTCGCCGGCTCCTCCCTCCTTGTCTCCGCCCGACCCCCTGGGTCCTGGTCTTGCAGATCTTCCCCCTCAGTGTGAACTGCATCCTCCCCTCTCACCCCCAGTCCTGGCTTCCCTGGGGACATCCACACGTTCTATGACTTGGATCGAATCTGCAGCCTCCTTACTGGCCTTTTTTCCTCCAGTCTTAGACCTTTTCATTCACTATCTCCAAAACAGTCTTCCTAGAATTACACTGTTAATTTCACTATCCCTTGGTAGTTTTCCACAGCCTTCAGGAAAGAATTCAAACTTCTCAGCACAGAAAAGATGTTTTTTTATGGTGTGGCCTCTATGTTCCTCTCGCTTCACAACCAGACGCCCACTGCCTGTAAACACCACTAACTCCCCTACCTGGGTATGGCCTTTCCACCTGAGTGTGTCTGCGCACAGGGCCCTCTCTCCCGAGAAGCCCCTCTCTTCCCCTTTCCTGGTTCCTCTTCTAATCCGTTCACAGTTCCCACCTCCTCTCTGGCCAGCACCTTCCTGGCCTACACGAGGCCCAGCCTGCACACGGCCGCCCAGCCCTCCCCACAGTAGTTTGATAACGTGCATCTGCTGCCCTCTCCACAGGATGAACACTCTAGCTTTTCCCCAAAAGGATCAACAGAGAAGTTAGACGTGTTTAAATGCGAAGATTTGATATAAACGTAAAGAGTATGTCATTAATGGAACCACCAACGACTACATATCACCAACCTTCTCTGACAAAAATCACTTTCAAAATATAAATTCAAAATAAATTTCATTCTAATATACTCTATAATTAGCTATTTTTAAGTTAATAAACCAATAGAAGTGATATAACTACTTCATTAGTTTTGATTTCTTAAACATTTCAAACATTAAAACATAAGATGTTTCTATGCCATAAGATTTACCAAATATTAATTTATAAGCAATTACGAGATTTTTCTAAAACTCTTGAAGAAGGGGCTTCAAAAGGTCCTGAATTGTAAATGAAACCAGCACATTGTACCCCATTATTACATTAATGTACACAGCTATGATTTAATAAAAATAAATAAATAAGTAAATAAATAAATAGTCTTGAAACCAGGCAGGCATGGTACTATGTGCCTGTGCTGCCAGATATTCGGGAGACTGAAGTGAGAGATTCACTTGAGCCCAGAAGTCCAAGGCTGCAGTGAGCTATGATCTCACCACGGCACTCCAGCCTGGGTAACAGAGTAGACCCTGTCTCTAAATGAACAGATAAATAAGTATTTATTTGACCATTTGTACTTCAAAACCATGATGGTTGGCTTTTCATGCTCACGTGTGAGATTGTGTCTCCCTCAAACCTTGTTACCACATCAGCATATTATCTGGCTCCAAGCACAACCACAACTTCCTCAATTATCTATGCCGGTAGAGGTGGGTGCTATGCACGCCTTCCTAAGGACCTAATAATCAAAGTCAAAGCAGTTAGTTATAATTCTAATACATATGCATATAATACATATAGCAGACTTTTAACTCCTGAGGAAAAGACTGTTTGTTCCCCAATGTCTTTTTTCTCTCCTTCCTCAATAATAGAACCCCTGAATTTGGGTAAAGCACGTGTCCTACCAGAATAAAGATCTCATTTTCCAGTTTCTTCACAGCTCCATGCAGCCAGGAGCTGAGTAATGATCAGTAAGGTGTAAGTGGAGATGTAGAGGGCAATCCCTGGAAGCTCGCCCACTGCCTCACACAGCTAGGTGGGTGAGCCCACCCCAGGAACAGCAGCATGCTGAGCTGGAAGACATGCGGATCCCTGAGCACTTCCAGTGCTGGCCTGCCCAGCCCTTACGTGGATGTGATCTATTTTGTTTAAGCTATGGTTATACGGTTATATGGAGTTTCTGTTATATCATTAGCTGAACCTGTCCTTCCAATTGTCTCTTCTCTTGAGTAAATGACCAGTGTCCATACCAGATATACACCATGGGATTTAAAATATACCTAGATAACAATTTGCCTACAAACTTAAACAAATCTGGACAGACGAGTAGAACTCTCAGATTGTTTTTAAATCCTGAAATTCCAAAAACTTTCTGCTATGGTTTGAATAGTTGTCCTCTCTAAAATTCGTTGAAATCTAATCCCCAACGTGGCAGTATTAAGAGGTAGGGCCTTTAAGAGGTGATTAATCTATTCATGAATTAATGGGTTAATGGGTTATTATGGGAGTGGGATTGGCGGCTTCACCAAAACTGAAAGATGGGAACTAGCACACTCAGCCCCACCCCATGTGATGCCCAGGCCACCTCCAGACTGCAGAGAAGTCCCCACCAGCCAGAAGGTTCTTACCAGATGCAGCCCCTCGACCTTGGACATTTCAGCCTCCAAAATTCTCAGAAGCAAACTCCTGTGCTTTGTAAATTACCTAGTTTCAGGTACTCTGTTAAATGCAACAGAAAATGGACTGAGACACTTTCCTTGGTGGCCTATCTTGACACAATTTCTACCCAGCAGCTCATCTGTCATCTGCTGCCCCTCCTCCCAATTCTTACTCAGAAAACAACAGAAAGGCTGAGTGTGATTTCAGATCACAGCTAACAAAATAAAGTCTAACTACAATAATACAGAAAATCTTGAGTACCCCTAGAAAACAGTCAGCAAATAAAGTAAATGATGACCATAAAATGTTATTATCTACCCCAATCAGAAAACTAGCACAGCTTAAGCAAAGAGAAAGAAGAAAGGAATGGAAAACAGCTGGGAAAATAGCTGGGAAAAAATACCAGAGTATGATGAGCTGTTTTTATATTACTCTTCAGAAAGTCGTAATTCACATATTAATGATGTTTCTATAAGCATAATATATGACCACCTTGGTCTGAAGTGCACTGACCACTTGTAAAAAATTATTTAGTGTGAAAAAACTAAGCAAAAAAAAAATTTTCTTTTGAGACAGTCTCGCTTAGTTACCCTTGGTACAGTGCCACGGTGCCATAGCTCACAGCAACCTCAAATTCTTGGGCTCAACTGACTCTCCTGCCTCAGCCTACTGAGTAGCGGGACTATAGGCGCCCACTACAATACCCAGCTATTTTTAGAGACAGGTTCTCACTCTTGCTTAAGCTGGTCTTGAACCTGGGAGCTCAGGCAATCCACCCACCTCAGCCTCCCAGAGTGCTAGGATTACAGGCGTGAGGCACTGCGCCTGGCAGCAAAATTTTTAACAAGCGAAATGTAGAGCAAATCAAAATTCTTTGTTTTAAACATTTTAGACTTCAATTTATAATCAAAACTATCCAAAAATCATTCAAATAAAATAATTAATACAATTAATTTATCTTCAAATTAGTTAATTTTTCTAGTGTTATGCCACAAATATGAACACTTTTAATAGTAGTAATTGTTGTTAGACACACTTATATATTTATTTTTGTATTTAATAATCGACCTCAATTATATGCCCATAATTTATAATATTTGTTCTCTTTTAATATGATACAAAGGCAAAACAATTTCTACTGAAGATCATTTCCAAGTTGGAAGCTTGGCTGTTTCCTTAAAGTTTCAACTTAAAAATTTATTTTAGGCACGGTGGCTCATGCTTGTAATCCTAGCACTTTGGGAGAGTTCACGAGTTCGAGACCATCCTGAGCAAAAATAAGACCCTCCTCTACTCTACTAAAAATAGAAAAACTGAGGCAAGAGGATGGCTTGAGCCCAGGAGTTGGAGGTTGCTGTGAGCTATGACGTCATGGCATTCTACCCAGGACAACAGCTTGAAACTTTGTCTCAAAAAAAAAAAAGAAAAAAAATTATTTTAGGAAACTAATTGGTCCCTATTTGTCACAATGTAGTAAAGTCTATTCCCATATAGCCACAATTTTTAAAAGTATATACTTAATATTTTAAATCTAGGGTATTTAAAATTTTTGATTTCTATAGAGATAAGTTAACAAGAAGAAAGTATCAAGCCTGCTAAATTCCAAATAGATACTATTCTACATTGAGTTCTTTGAGGGTTCTGCATACTTCCTTCCAAAAAAGTAGTATTAGTTTGCAGTTCTACCAGCAGTGGAAAAGTGTTCTCTTCTCTCCATGTCCATGCCAGCATCTGTAGCTTTGAGACTTCGTGATATGGGCCATTCTCACTGGAGTTAGGTGTACTCTCAAATTAGACCTCCCATTTGATCCTGCAATCCCATTACTAGGCATCTACCCAGAAGGAAAAAAATCCTTTTATCATAAGGACACTGGACCTAGATGGTTTATCACAGCTAAATCTAACACCACCACAATGTGGAAACAGCCTAAATGCCACCAACCCAGGAATGGATTAACAGGATGTGGTATATGGATACCATGGAATTCTATTCAGCCACTAAAAAAGATGGAGACTTCACATCTTTTGTATTATCCTGGATTGAGGTGGAACACATTCTTCTTAGCAAAGCATCACAAGAAGGGAGATGCAAAAATCCAATGTGCTGTATTCAAATATGAAGGTAGTTGAGGAGCTAATACAAGGGGAGATGGGGAATTAGCAAGAGGGGAAAAGGGAGGAAGGGCGGGATGGAGGTCACAGTGTATGGCACACCTCTTAGGGGGCAGGACACAATTATAAGAGGGAATTATCTAACAAATGCAATCAGTGTAACCTAATTCTTTGTATCCTCAATGAATCCCAAACAATAAAAAAAATTTTTTAAATTAAAAATTTGAAAAACAATTTTAAAAAGATACTATCCTATCATGCTACTAAGAAGAATTTCAGAATATTGTTTAAAACACAGAGGCCCAAGTTAAGCAATATATTCTATCACCAGCAAATAACTTCTGTATATGTGAAACGCTAAGGCATAAAAAAGTATGAGAAACATTACTTCAAAGAGACTACAAGTGATAAAAAGGTAATTTTTTAAATGTTTGATACTAAATAATAAAATACAGATAATTCCAAATATAGGTACTTGTAGGAGGAAAAATTAGGTATTGAAATTGCCAGGTAATAAATCACTACTTGTAAAAACTTCTTAAATGGATTTGTTTTTTTTGCAGTTTTTGGCTGGGGCTGGGTTTGAATCCACCACCTCTGGTATATGGGGCCAGCACCCTACTCCTTGGAGCCACAGGCACTGCCCTTCAATGGATTATTTAACAGAGGTTTAATAAGTGGTGTTAATATTTTAAACTACTATATTTTATGTCACATAATTCATTTTCTTGATACTACAGGTAAATAGGCATAAGTGATTAAATGAGACAGAAATCACCCTCATGATTTCAAAAGCCAAGATATCAAAAAATAAATGAATGATGTTAATTTACTCTGTAAAATTTGAAGGTTATGATGACAGTCTTATCTACTTGATTAAAATACTTGTAACTCATGTTCTGTCTACTCCTAAAAAGATGTGGGAAGATGCTTAACTTGGGGCTTAGGAGTCAGGCAGAGTTCAGTTGTCTTTAGAAAGTGTTTTCTTAACACTGAGGAGGTAAGTTACTTTCCCTTTACCCTAAGCTTAACGTCAACTTGGTAAATAGGGCTAGAAAGGCATTTCTTTCCATCAACCAAGAGCCAGGAGCAGCAGTCAGCAATTAAATAAATGATGCAAAAAGAAGAGAAGGCCAGGCAATCAACCTACTGGGGCCCATCCATTAGTCCCAGCTGTGGAAAAGGCACATCTGATTGCTGGGCAGGACCTGCATGTAGCCAGCTTCCTGCATAAAAGTCAGGGTGTGGGAGGAACAAAAGAAGAGACAAAAAAATTGAGATTATTCAACAAACTGTAGATATAGTAGCTGCAATCGAGACAGAAATGGCAACGAGTTGGGAGGAAAAGCAGAAAAAGATCAGGACAGTAAGCAACAGGCGCTGACGATGAAAACCTGAGAGAAGAGAAGTTTATTTTTAGATCTTTTGCCCATCCTGAGATGGGATCTCTTGTTCTTTTCTTGCCAGGAATCTTCTTGAGTGAGATAAAATTATAGGATAAGAGATAATTTTCTTCAGGAATTTTTTGTTTTATTTTATTCTTTTCTCCTTATCTCTTCCTCTCCCTGTCCCTTCCCAGACCAGCCCTTTCCTCCCCTCTTCTCCCTCCACCCCCCGCCTTCCTTCATTCCCTTTTCTTTTTCTCTCTTTCTTTCTCTACAGGCTTTTATTATTGCTTTGAGACATTAGATGTCACTCTATTTGTTCTTGTGGAAGTAAACATTCCCTTATCTTTAATTGCTATAAATCTTTGGGTTTTTAAAACACTATGCTTACAATAATTTTATTATAATGTATCTATTTTTGATTTATCTTCTTTGACTATGTTTTTTGATCCTGAAGATTGGTGTCTTTAGAAATTCTTTTAAAAAGTCAAAATTATACTTTCAAATATTGCCTCTGTTATTGGTTCATTCTATTTTAAAAGAAGGAAAATCTTTAAGTTAAATTTTTAGAACTTTTAATTTCTGTAATTTCCTCAGATTTATTAATTGTGTTCACATCACAATTTCCTATTTTCTCCTTTGTCTATTTATTATGTGTGTGTATATGTGTGTGTTTATATATGTGTGTATATATATAAACATGTGTAGGTGTGTATATATGTATGTACATATATATATGCTATTTTTCAGAATAAACGTTTTATCAGAAGACATTAAAGACACCTGCTAGTGGTTCAGGGTGACTGTATCTTGATTTGTGGTTTAAGTATTTTTTAAATAACTTAAGTAATTCCACATGGTTATTTAATGTTCTTTTCTGTTTGTTCAAGCATCAGATCAAGTTTGGCAGGGGGTATTCTAATTTAATTGTTTTAATTGTGTCTGCTTTCTTTCACTCCAGGTGGATAGCTCTTGGTGGAGGACTTTGTAATTTTTAAATTATGAGATCAACTTTTGAGTGACCTCTTATTCCTATTTAATCCCCTGTGACTTGAGTGAGAATAGCATGGCATTTGCTCTTTCTAGAGCCCTTAGAATTTTGCCCCCCAGAACCAATTTTAAAAATTATAATCTTGGGATGGAAAGAACTTGACCATTGAACCAGAGTAATTCAATCACTGTATCAATGCAGGACTCAGAGTTTGGTTTTTGAATTCTCACAGGAGGTTTTCATTCTTTTACTTTGAGATATGGAAGAAATGAAATGCAATAACCTCATTCCTCCTACCACAAAATCTAAGGCTTTGCTTTCTGAAGTTTCTGTTACCTGTAATCAACCATGGTCCAAAAGTATTAAGTTGAATATTTCAGAAATAAACACTTTATAAGTTTTAAATTGCATGCCATTCTGGGTAGCATGATGAAATCTTGGTCAGTCCAGCTTCATTCTGCCCAGGACATGAATTCCCTTTTTAGCCAGCATATTCCTGCTGTGTATGCTTCCTGCCCTTCAGTCATGAATATCACCGTCCCTGATGCCTGACATCATCATGACTCCAGGATCAAGAGTCACCCAAAGCAGGTGATTTTCTCTGTGGTGTATCATCAGAAGATCAACATAACCTAATGTGTCACAATGCCCACATTATTCACTTCACCTCACTTGATCTCATCACCTAAGCATTTTATCTCTCGTTGCCACAAAAAGAAGGATGATTAAAATATAGTAAGATAGTTTCAGAGAGACCACATTCAAATAATTTTATCACAATATAATTGTTCTATCTTATTATTAGTTATTGTTGTTAATAATTTACTGCACCTATTTTTTTTATTTCAGATTGATATGAGGGTGCAAATGTTTAGGATACATTGTTTTTGTTTCTACAATAAAGTTCAAGTTGTAGTTGAGCCCTTCACACCCAGGGGATGTGCTGTATACCTTTACATTGTGCACATTAGGTAAGAACTTACCAGTAACCTCGCTCCTCCCTTTTCCCTCCTTTCACCTCCCACTCACTAGAATATACTTGTGTTTTTCTCTCATGTGGGAGTGTAGTTCTTTATATATTGGTTTCATGTTAGTACTGAGTACATTGAATATTTGCGTTTCTATTCTTGTGATACTTTACTGAGAAGAATGTGTTTCAACTCTATCCAGGTAAATACAAACGATGTAAAGTCTCCATCTTTTATTAAACTTTAGGCAGGTGTGTAGAAGAAAACATGGCCTGTGTGGAGTTCAGTACTATTCATGGGGTCTTGGAACATATTCCCCATGGAAAAGGAGGGGATACTGTAGTTCTGAATTTTCCCCCCAATGATGCAAATTTGTTTGTATTCTATCCATTTACCTTAAATTAAAACTGAATTGGATTCCATGGCCCTGAATTCTGTCTCAATTCCCTACTTCCCAGGACTGGCCCCCCTCTACTCCCAGAACAGCTCCAGAGTAAAGTTATGCATCAACTGCCCCAGTGTTCAGTTCAGTTTGGTTCTGATTAGGGTACTTGGAGATTTCCCACTGGCAAGATCCACAGGTGTTAAAATGGCTATAAATGAATAAATATGTTATGTCTACAGGTTTGTAGCATGGTAGTTCTAAAACTAATTTTAGTCTATCAAACATTCAGAATTAGGATACATATCTTCAATGTAAAGCTATTTATCTTAGCAAAAAATAACCAATTTTACATCTTTCATCCATAAATTAGTATGTATGTGTATATGTATGTATAGAAAAGTTTAATATATGACAAAAAGCTATATTATAGCCCATATTCTTTGCCTATATCTATTATAAACAGAAATATTCAATTAAAGATATGTCAAAGAATTAAAAAGTCCTCCTTCCAAACAACCCAGAGATCAACAATGAATTATAGTTATCTAAAAGTTGAAGAAAAGGAAAAACATAAGCTTTATATCAGCATTTTAAAAATAAAAGTGAATTTTGGGCGGTGCCTGTGGCTCAGTGAGTAGGGTGCTGGCCCTATATACTGAAGGTGGCGGGTTCAAACCTGGCCTCTGCCAAACTGCAAAACAAAACAAATAAATAAATAAATAAATAAAAGTAAATTTTAACAAGAGGAGAAATATAAAGGTTATATATTTTAATCATTAAAAAACTGAAAGTGAATGAATGAATATTCAACTTAAGTTAAATGAACAAAAATAAGTGTTAAGTAAAGAGAAATTACATGTATAATTAGTACTACATACTACAAAAATATTTAAAGTAAACTAATAATAATTTGAAAAGAGCTAAGGAAGTATATATCCAGAAATCTCACAAAACAATAAAAGTATGGAAACATAATAAATCACTATAGGCATGGACTGGTTTCTAAATAATAAGAGAGTATTTTTTTTTTCAATTTATTTTAAGGTAAGAAAAGTGAAGCCTATATATTAAATGTGGCCTGAAGATCGTTTTGATTGTTTGCTTTTTTATTATTGCTGTTGTTATTGAATAATTAATATATTGAAATATTCATGAACGTTTTGCAAGTAAAGACTGTTGACAAGGACCCGTCTTATAGATACCAAAAATATAAAAAGTATATTTTTAAGAAATAGAATGTTACTTGCTTGGGAGAGGATATAAGCTGAAAAAAAAGCTTTTGGAGTTTGAAGTATGGCAAACATGTCTTTGTTGGGTAATTAGCTGTGAAAAACATCAAATATTTAATAATTTACACTTATTACATATGATGAGTAAATAGTTTATATAGAATAATTTTGTTTATTTCTCACAACCACCCAAGGGTAGGTGGCATTATAATTCCAGTTTTAAAATGATAAATGCAGGGTCAGGCCAAATTATTATTAGTTTTCTTTTCAAATTATTATTTTGCTTTTAAGTGTTAGTTATTATGCATTAATTAAGTATAATAGATTTTAAAAGATCACACACCAGGTAGGGTGCCTCTAAAACCTGTGTTTTGAGTCAAGGTATTACGCCTGTTAATGTGAATATGGTTGGTTATTAATGACAGAAAATAATTATAGAACCCTAATTAGTGTAAATTTTTGTTTTCAGTAAGAGCAAAATCCTCAATTGAAGGAATTTCTTTTCTTTTTTTGTTTTTTGAGAGAGAGTCTCAAGCTGTTACTCTGGGTAGAGTGCGTGGTGTCACAGCTCACAGCAATCTCAAACTCTTGGGTTTAAGCAATTCTCTTGCCTCAGCTTCCCAAGTAGCTGGGATTATAGGTACCTGCCACAATGCCCAGCTATGTTTTTTGTTGTTGTTTTTGTTGCAGTTGTCATTGTTGTTTTAGCTGGCTGGGACTGGGTTCGAACCTGCCAGCTTTGGGGTATGTGGTCAGCGCCCTACCCACTGAGTTAAGCCCTGAAGGAATTTTTTAATGACACAGATATAAAGAATTTTTATAGAAAAATTAGGTTTGGTTTAATCTTTTAAGAAAGACAGGATACCAAAATCCATGAGGTAAAAGATAATTATATTTGACCAAACAATAATTTTTATTTTAAATATCAAAGGACGTAATGGACATTATTAAAAGTAAGTATATAGACCTGAAAAAATATTTTCAATTTAAAAATAAAAGGGAAAATATTCCACACATATGAAACTTCTTCTACATACTTAAAAGACTTCTTAGTAGAAACAAAAGTTGTGAATAATCAAGTCAAAAATGTGTGAATGTAAAACAGCAATAAACATGAGTATTAGCTCACCCTTATAAATAATCAGGGAAATAAAATTAAATGCATCTGATACCTTTTTTTATCAATTTAAACAAATTTTGAAAGAAAAATTAAATCTGCTACTGGTGAGCATACAAGCATTTTCATACATTGTTGATGATAGTATGTATGGTAAGGAAAGGAACATATGGTTAATTTACAAATACACATTCTTCACCATGTGCTCCCCCTACATTTCAAATTCTATTCTGTATTTAAGTCACAAAGAAATGAGTACCAACCTATAGGAATTATTATTGCACCATTATATATATTGGCAAAAATCTAAAATAAACACTTTCATTAATACGAACATAGCTATGTAATTAAGAACAATTATGGTATTTTATTCAACTATTAAAATGAGAATATGTTCATCTTTGCCTAAGGGATGCTCATGAAAAACTATTAAATGAAAAATAGGCTGTATTGGAAAATATATATGCACATGTGTGTGAGGGGGTATGTGTGCATGTACACATATACACACACCCTTTATATTCAATAGTCTTCTAGATCTAATTTCTGGCCTTTATGTAGACAAACTTCCGATTAGCTGGCCAATATATGGAGGTAGGTATGAAGCTATTGAAGAAAAATGTAAAACAGAAGAGGAAGAAAAGCAAAATAGCATGAAATAATGTTTACTGCCTCAGCATAAAGACATTCTAATACAGAAATACATAATAAGGTAACTCAAATACTGAGAACAGAGGGGTTCTGATAATCTAAGTTGCCTGGTTAATTAAGAGTACTATAAAATTCCTTTTGGCTATTACTCAAAGAGTTAAAAGCCTTTGAGAAATGCATACACTTTTCTTGCTCTCTTAGAAAGTGTAACTTTGAAAAAACTCTTAACTATTTGGTTGGTTAGTTTAGATATCACAAAGCTGGGGCTTGTGTTTGTAAACACCAATTTTTATAGGACATTGCAGCTACAGACAAGAGTATAAAAGAATTTGGATTAAATACAACTACCCCTATGCCTATCTGAAGTTATCTTGGGTCATACATGTTTAGAAGAGTCAAGAGAGTTAAAGGTTCATCAAGTTGGGTGTTTATCAGTGGAATTATATATCACGATAATCAGAGAGCTTTAAACAATTTCAGATATTCAGGTCTTGAGCTCTTTCTTCTGAGTTAGATAAACTGAGAAGTGTGGCATTCTGGAACTTATGTCTCTCAAACTCTTCTGAGTCAGGTAGACGTCATTTGTTAAGAACGTCTCTTCCTATACTTCCAGTTTACAGAACATTAGAGCTCAGAGAAGCTGAAAACAGGGCAAAGACTGTTTCCTAACTTCTTAAACATTTAGTCATTTCAATAATTTAATCTTAGTATTTTGCTTTTAAAATACTAGATTCTAAGTTTTAAGAACTAGTTTTAAATCCGTGCCTAGATTCTGAGTTTTAAGAACTTGTGTTGTTTTCTAACTTGGTTATATGGTTAATGATGAAGCATCTACACTTTCAAGTAAAATTTACTGGTAAACATTCCCATCCTATATCTTCAGCTTCAATTTGAATAACTCTCTAGCCTCTTACCACAATCCCTGGTCTCAGTTCCCACTATTACCTGTTTCTCTCTCTGCCCTCTGAGGCTTTGCCCAGAACGCTGTCTAATCCTTCCTCAGGTCTCACACACCTATTCGATTCAGCTAGCTCCTGCTCATGCTTCAGATCTCCAACTTCCTTAAGGAGGCCTTCCCTGTCCTTTCAATTTGTCTACTGCTTCCCAGAGCAATTTCACCTTCCCCTCATCACATTATCCTTCCAGGTTATAGAAGTTCTAAATGGGTGCTTATTATACAGTGATTCATTAGATTATTTTTTGCTTACTAGTTGTTTATGTTTCTCTATCAATTAATCAATAAATCTCTGTAAAACATTTCCAGGTGCCTTTCAATGTTATAAGGATAGCCTGAGAAGCTTTCTCCCCTTAATGGATTAAGTAACTTAGTATGTATTTTAATGACAATTAGGCATATACTTCTAGGAGACAAAAATAAAAGTTGTTATGATTTTTTTAACTGAGATTTCATATATCTTTTATCCAGATAGTGGATGGCAATTTCTAAGGATATAACACAGTAATAGAACAGCAAACTTATCTGCTTCATGTACCTCCTCTCAGCACATGGCCCCAATCTACCTGTCTAAGTTTCCCTATAAATATTCCCCCATCTATTTGGGGGTAATTCTATTCATTTGGGCCAATCTTTGGTGCCCATGAATATCTTTCACTTTTCTCCTTTAAGACATATACGTACTCTAATTTGTCTCTGATGACTGGAGTGTCTTCCCAAGAGCACCTGAAAAACTCTCACAACTAATTCCTTACCTCCTCCTATGCCTACCTAAGTTTGTTGATGCCTAGGACAGTGCCAGGCCCTTATTCATCTCTGTACTATTCCTCAGTGCTCAATAGGATTATTGAAATACAGAAAGAAATCATGCCCCTTAAATGAAACATCATCTGAGCACCATTCATGATTTTTTTTCTGATTGCTTGCAATCTGCTGAATCCACAAGGTACTGTATGTCTTTCCTTGCCCTCCTATGTGCTAAACTAGAATTTTCCTGAGGGCAGGAAAAATATTAGTATTTTATTTCTCTCTTGCATAATGTAGCACAATACCTTGCACATAACAGCATTTCACTAGGTAATTAAATGCATATATTTAGATAAGGAAAGAAGTTACCCTTTGGTAGATGATCCTCTCTTTGAGTACAGAAGAAATTACTACAGTTAATGAGAAGCATGAGAGCACTAAGAGTTCTCTTTAAAAACTGTTTCTTTGTTCCAGAATGCCAAAGCCTGGTGGGGTCTACAGAGCTAATGGTTTCAAATAGGAATCAATTTCCTAGTTATTCAAGAGAGAAGCAAGGAAACAGGGTAATGACAAACATTTATGAAAAAGCCCAAAGTAAGCACAATTCACTTTGAGCATTAGTTTGTTTCATGCCCCCCCAATAGTAAAATGTAGTTAATTTTGTTTTCATCCTGGCAAAGACTTGAAACAGCTGAGAAAATTCCCCTACTAGAGACAATATATCCATTATACTCTTTTTATGAATAACAGACAAGTAAAGATAATGATGATAACCAAATGATCATGAGAAAATGAACACAAATGGCACCCCAAAATAGTGAAGATCAAACAAGCACACAAGTCTTCGAATTGCAGGTACAACTTACTGGCTGAGTCTGCATGAAACCGAAAATCCTGTGAATGTGAAAAAAAAAATTGAACTGGTTATCTAAGTGCGTTATTCTCAGCATGCTATAGAACTGGTTTAGTTTTGTTAGAAATGACCTTATTTGACAATATGTAAACAGAGTAAATGCAATAAAACAAATATGAATAAAATTTTTCTTGTTAAAATAAAAGGTGGGATGTTCTATAGCATCTAATGATAATAACTGATCAAGATTCAGAAATAATATTATATGACTACAGTCTTCATGTACACTGCAATGCAATGTACACTAATTGATAAAGGTGAACAATTTCGTGGATTATTAGTTAACAGAACATATAGAAAGTTTTATCATGAAGTGGCATTGACTTCTCAAAACAAATAAATGTTTATGAACAAAATAGTTATTTGACTTTCCTCATAATTGATGAACTTAAAGATAAGACTCATGTACATATGGATAATGGTCTATTATTTAGGGATTAATTTTGACTCAAATGGATTTTCCAATATTCTACTTTCACATCTTTCCTGGTAGTAATATTCTAAATCTTCTATGTATAATTGTCTGATTTTTTAAAATTTCATTTTGTAAAGATTAGCAAATAATACCAACAGCATAGTTAAGACTCAGTATATCCTTGGGGGGGGGGTTACTAACATTGATAAACAGAGCATTATTCCTAGACTTTCTAAAGTCTCTTTATTTGTAACTTGCATGGAAAACAGCCACTGATTCTACTCTTATTGCGTATTCAACTACATAAGTTGGTCAGTAGAAGAAAATCTTGATTCTTGGATTTTTCAAAATAAATATTTAAAATGTGATGAAATATTTTTTTCTGTTATTCATCAGAGTAATTGGAAGTGTTATAAAATGAGTCAGGGCTCAGGGGCAAAGAAACCTGACTGAGGTCAAGGCTTATATCTATCTTCTACCAGATTCATGACCTTGGGATAATTAATAATCTCTTAATATTCAATTTTGTTCTCTGCAAAATGTGGCAAACAATGCTTGCTTAACAGTGATACCATGATTAAGGTAACAAATAACAGAGACTAGAATTATGCCCAACACATAGTAGGTGGTTAAAAATGTATTTTGTTTTTTAGTAATATTGATATCTATTTTTTAAAAAGTGTTGAATTTTATTCTGTGTGGCAGTGACAGGTAGAGGCTGCCTGGAACCTTACATTTGAAACAATGCTGATATCACATCTAGACTGATAGATTTTCCTGGATTTGTGAAGGGTATAGCAACGTACATGTAATGTACATTTGATTTTTATTAAGGAAGTTGTTTGACTTGCTCAAGTGATACCGTGCCATCAAACTTAAAATTAAGTTCTTTTGGCTTTGTGTTTTTTAAACATTCAGGATGAAATGATAGTTTTGCTGAGACAGAGACTTTACCAATGTAAGTGGAAATGATTGACATATAAGAAGCAAATGATGTTGTACATCTAAATATGGGGGCGTGCAGGTGACCATCAGTCAGACCTAAAATAAAACGGTGCATCTGTTACAGATGGAGTTAGAAGTCTATTCAAGCAAATGACATTGTTATAAATCTTGGTCAAAGAATGGCAGTTTTACAGTTATGTATTTCTGTAGTTATCAATTTCAAGAACTATTTGAAGCAATATGTTTGATTTAAGTTAAGGAAATTGGCCAGACCATGAAATGATTTTACATACTGATAGTTGAATTCTGACATGAATAAGGGTAAAATAAATTATCTATCATCACACTTTTTTTAACTTTACTTTTGCATTTGTACTCATTTCTTCTTTATATCCTCCTTAGCATCTGTATGATTTAAGATTTTTTTCAAAAGCATAGGTTTGATTCATAAAGGGTGAGGCTTATAGTTATTTATTCAATCGTTCCTGGAATGTCACATCTTTAGAGGCTTGAGACCGTGCAATATAAATTCAGCAAATATTTATCTTGTTCCTTCTATGTGCCTGGTACAGTTTATATACTTGGAAGATGGTAATGAACGAAACAGACAAAGAGAACTTCACTGTGGAGCACATATTTTGAAATGAGGGCAGATAATAATACTAAATATAATAGGAAAGTAAATTATTCAGTGCATTCAAAGGTTGTGCTATTAATAAAAAAAGAAAATAGAGTAAGGGGGAAAAGAGGATTGATTAAGAGGAGTAAATTTCAGTGTTAAATGAAGTGTTTTGGGGATATAGGGATTTGAAGGAAAATTTGATAAATATGACAAATTATCCATTTGATGTATCTTCTTCCCTCCAGAAGGAACTTCTAGAGCAAGGTATCTAAATCCACGGAAAACCTGGCATGGTTGAGGTAAGTTCAAAGCAGAGGCCAGATCCAGTAGGGCCTTGGCCATTTAATGGACTTTGTCAAAGGTAGGGCTCTGAGTGAGTAGGGACATGATATAAGAGCTGTTTGGTCTTTTGTATTTATGATAGATAGATAAGGTCAAGAGTAAAATGTTAGAAAATATTTTGGAGACTATAGTTAAGATCGAGGCAAGAGATCATGGGACCATTAGTTATTAGCAATATAATGGGCAAGGAACAGATGGATTCTGAACATAAGTTAAAGCTAAAATCAAAAGGATTTAGAAAAAATTATGAAGTGAGATTTGAGAGAAAAAAGCAAACATTATCAAGGACAAGTTAATGTTTTTGGCCTAACCTAATTAGTTCAAAAACCAAGTAGTTTTTCCTACATATAAAGATGGCTGTGTGTGGAACGTGTTTTTTGCTGGATCAGAAGTTCAGTTTTGGATAAGTTTTTATTTAAATGTTCCAGAAGTAAGCTGTTGGGGGGACATTGGATAGGTGATTGTGGAATTTTAGACAGAGGTCTGAACTGAAGCCATACATTTGGAATTAATTAGCCTAAAGAGAACATTAAAGCTGTAAGTTTAGATGACACCACAAGGAGGGTCAGTGTGGGTAGAAAGACTTGAGGACTGCGTTCTGGAGCTTTCCAAACTACAGAGCTCTGTCTTCCCCTCCCTCGCTTTAGAGACTCTATGAAGTAGAAAGACAATATTTTGGTAAGTTTTTATAGTTTTCCATCTGCATATTGTTTATAAAGTAAATTTTCCTGATGCAGCTATGAGGTGGCTAACTTTCATAAAGATAGAAAGACCATGGCACATTCCCAGACCACGGGGACTTGGCAAATTTTATTAGCACTCTTTTCAGTGCCTAAAACTGCAGATAACCTACAACAAAACAAACCAAACCAAAAAAACTGTTGTATCTCCAGGTGCAGTATTTGTTCATGTTTGCACCCATATTCTCTCCTTTAAATATGCTGCCTTATTTATCATTCCCGGTTTTTATCTAACTATTCATGAGAAATCCTTTCTCTATCTTGTGCCTTCAGAGAAATGACTTACGAAAATATTTGTTGATTTTTGTATTCAGCCTGTATCTAAAGCATTTTCTCTCAATTCTCTTCTAAATTTGTATATGTCTTCTGATATGACATAGCCCTTAGAAAATTCTTACTCTGCTCAGGCTTCCAGGCAATCCACACACACTAACGTCTAATACACTGACCTTTAAATTTAGGAAAAATAAGTATTTACATAATTCTTGACTCCAGCTTTTTCTATTCCTGAGCAATAACCAAAATATTTTAAATGCTATTGATGTTTTTTCTTAGAAGGGCATAATTCTCTAATGTTTAGTGCCTAATTATAAATACATATCATGCACAGGCTTGAGCCAAATTTGTAAAATTATCTTCTTAAACTCTATCCTCGGCTATCCCAATTTATTTTCACTTTCTGTAAATAAGCGTAAACTTCCAGCTCTGATCTAGGGCAATAATTTGCAACAACAGTAGACAGATCTCTCTAGTTCTAAGGTACCTCTAATAAACAGGAAATGATAATATTGTGACTGACATGATGGTTGAGAATCCCAGCGATCTCCTGTAACAAAAGAAGTATACTTTCATTCACCAACATTTTATTCTTGGCCTTCCCAAATGCAGAGTAGTACCAAGAAAAATACTGAAAGTTGTAGGGATGAGAATATTGAAAAATACCTCAAAACACATAGGGCTTTCACCAAGTACAAAGTCTAATCCTGCTGATTGCTGGGAGCAGGTAAGAAAGGCAGAGATATAATTCTCTATGCATCAAATATTCACAGAGACTATTGCAGAGATGACCAAAGGCTATATTTTCTGAGAAAGACAAGATAAGGGAGGGCTGAAAAGCAGAAATAATTCCTCAGCAAGTCAAAAAGCTGTTGGCTGTGATGTAGATGGGGGAGAGAAGCAAGAGTAAGGGAAAGAAAGGGAGAGGTCTTTCAAAAAAACTGATCATTAGGTTTTACAATATAAAGAACTCTGAAAATATCAGAGTAATTTTTTTAACTCAAAACCTTATATCTAAAACCCGACAAAGGAAAAGTCCTAATACCATCCTTTTCAAATATTTAAACAGTGGTCAACTAAATCTAACTAATGGCATAATAAATCCAAAACTGACTTCAACCACAGATGAAAATTACTCAATCCCTTGATTAGAACCTTTGCACAGCAAGAAGTACACTCTTTTCTGGGGCTGGAGGTAGTGGGAGGAATCTCATTCATGTTAGTTTCTACCTATTATTTTAAGATGGAAAGATGAAGTTTAGCAAATATATGTCTTTAGAGAAATACAATGAAGTAGGAAAATGTAACTCATAATCAAACATAAAAATAGTCAATATAATGTGACCCATAGATGGACCATATTTTGGAATTAGAAGAAAAAGAGTATAACTATGACAAATGTTAAAGCATCTGTGCTAAAGGTAGACTAATGCATGAACAGATGTGTAATTGCAACAGAAAAAGTGAATAATAAAAAGACATCAATGGAAATGTTAGAACTGAAAAGAAAAATACAAAAATGAAAAGTTTACTTGATCCAAACTCCAGACTGGATATAGGAGAAAATAAAAATCACTAAAGTTTGGGAATAGGTCAATAGAAAATGCATACACACACATACACAAAGACATCAGTACAAAAACATAATTTAATATATGTATAATGAGCATCATAGAAGGAGAGAGGAGAAAGAATGATGTAGAATAAATACTTAGACAATGGATAAATAGCTACCATAATTAATGAAAAATAGTAATCCACATATCCAAGAAACTTAGGTAACACAATGCAAGACAAATAAAAGAAGACCTCATAGATAAAATATGGTAAAACTTCTGAAATTCAAAAATAAAGGGAAAAATTTAAGAGAAGCTAGGAAAAAAGGGCACATTAGATATCCTATCATCATCAATCAATAAAGGAAAGAAAAAGAGGAAGAGGAGGGGGAGAAGAAGAAAGAAGTAATAAGAAGAATTAAAATAGATTTTTCATCAGTGAAAATAAGAAGAAAATGAAATAATACTATCAGAGTGATGAAGGCAAAAACAATCCAGTTTGTAAGTATATACCCAATAAAACTATTTCTCAAATTAAGAAAAAATAAAGTACTGTTTAACATGACAAAAGCTGAAAGATTTTACTTTCAGGAAACATCATTAAAATGCATGGGAAGGAGAATCCTTTTAGAAGTATGAAGGATACTAAAGTAAATATATGTGGAAATAAATAATTTTGAATGATTTGTTTTATTTTATCAAAGACTATTTAAAGATACCCTATTTCAAGAAGTGTAAAGTACAAATAATAACAGTTTTGTGAAGTTATATAAAAGTGAAGCACATAATAGTAAATGGAATGTTACAGTTAGACATTTCTGAAATTATGAAGTAATGTGATATTATTTGAAATTAGATTATAAGTTAAAGAATCACATTGTTATCTTAAGAGCAACAATAAGATAACAGATACATGTTTTAAATGGTCAATACATGAGATAAAAATGAATTAAAAAATCAAAAAACAAAAAACCAACACCTCTCCTCCATTAACCCCAAAGAAGACAAACAATGAGAAAGAAAAATAAAAAGTATAGAAAAATAGAAAACAAATAGTAAGACTGTAATGCTTAACTTTAATCCTATCAATATTTATATTAAATACAAATACCAAGAATGTTGATGAAACAAAAAGCCACAACCCGCTATGTTCCTTTTGCGACAAAGGCTCTTTAAACATAAAGACAAACTGGATTAAATACAAAGGTAGAAAAAATATTTACTGTAAAAATGCTAAGAATAAGAAAGTGAATGAGGCTGTATTTATGTCATGTTATGTATTTGTGTATTTATGAAGCAGACTTCAAGACAAGAAATAACGCTGGAGATGGAAAGGGGCATTTCATAAAAATGAAAAGGTCAATTTTCTCAGGAGACGTAAAAATCCTAAATATACTTGTGTCTAATAACGTTACAGAAAACTACATATTGAAAAAATTAAATAAAGAGAGGGACAGGTAAATTCATAATCCTAGTGGCAGATTATGACACACCTGTTATTTAATTAATTGGACAAAATCAGCACATATATAGAAGACTTGAATCACACTGCCTAACGACTTAACCTTAAAAACGTTAATAGAACTCTACATCCAACGACTGCAGAATACACAAGTGTCCACCCAACATTCACCACTTGAACAAACTAGACCATAAAAGGAGTCTCGGAAAATTTCAAAGGCTTATAATTAGGCAGAATATGTTTTCTAATAACCCCATGAAAATTAGAAATTAAAAACGATATTATCTATAAAATATTCAATATTTTACAAAAAACACACATTTATTATCAACTACAAAAGATTATAAGCAAAAGTAGGTATTGTCTTGCACTGAATGAAGATTAAACCATAACATATGAATATTTCTTGGATGAATTTAAGGTAGTGTTCACAGAAAGAATTACAATATTTGAAGAGATCTTTTAAATAAAAATTTTATTTTTTATTTAAAAATGAATAAATTTTTAAAATTTCTACCTTAAGCAGCCAGAGGAAAAAAAGCACATTAAGTTCAAAATGAATAGAATGAAGGAAAAAATGAATATAAATGCTGAAATCAATAAAAAAGAGAACATACAAAGATAAAATGATTTTAAAAGTAAAAAAGTCTTTTGAATATTGTATGTTGTTACAGCCCATATAGCTTATGGCTAGGAATGAGAGTTATAAGAAATACCTGTATAGCTCAATAATAGAACACCTTGGTGGAAAGGGCATGGAGAGGAATTTAGCTCTCCTAACAAGCATGAGAGCTCACAAGATGAGAGCAGTGGTGAATTGGCATTCTCTACACCTGTGGTCTTGAGAGGCACGAGATCAGCCTCGAATTAGGCTGGAGGAGAAGGCAGTCAAGGAGCATGTGCATTCTATCACGGACCCGCTTACTCTGACTCTGTCTCTTCTCCTGCCTGCAGAACGCTAGCACGGCATCTCTCTGCTGAAGATTACTGTTGTTTGGCAGGCCCAGGCTGGATTCAAACATGCTAGCTCAAGTATATGTGGCTGGCACCTTAGCCACTTAAGCCACAGGTGCCTAGCCAAGAAACTGGATTTTTAATAATTTTTTTTCTTTTTTTTAATTAAATCATAAACACATAAATCATGTATACATTAATGCACAGTACAATGTGCTGACTTCATATAGAATTAGGAACACTTACATTGCACTGGTTAATATATACCTCATCTCATTTACTTAATTATTGTGTTAAGACATTTATTCTCTATACTTAATAGATCTGACATGTACCCTTGCAATATGCACCATAGGTGTGATACCACCATTCACCCTCCCTCAATCTGACCTACCCCCTCCCCAGCTACTGTCCCTCCTCTTTCCTTCATCCTGGGCCATAGTTGTGATCTATTCTTCATATGAAAGTATAAGTGATTGTAAATTGGTTTCATAATAGTCCTGAGTACATTGGATATCTTTTCTTCCATTCTTGAGATACTTTACTAAGTAGGATATGTTCTGGCTTCCTCCATACAAATGAGTTTGGAGATAAAGTCTCCATCTTTTTTTAAGGCTGCATAATATTCCATAAATTGTGGTGTACATATACCACAATTTATTAATCCATTCATGGGTTGATGGGCACTTGGGTTTCTTCCATGACTTGGCTATTATGAATTGAGCTGCAATGAACAATCTGGT
>CAUYRH010093374.1:0-14616 GCA_963574655.1 Perodicticus potto
ATATAAAGTAATAATCTACAAGAGGATTTTTTTCTAAGGAACACTTTTACACTGCTGGTAGGACTGAAAACTAATACAATCTTTTTGGAAGGAATTATGGAGAAAGCTCAAAGAACTCAACCTAGACCTCCCATTTGATCCCACAATCCCATTACTGGGCATCTATCCAGAAGAAAGAAAAAACTTTTATTATAAAGACACTTGTACTAGGCTGTTTATCTCAGCCCAATTTACAATTGCTAAAATGTGGAAACAGCCTAAATGTCCTTCAACCCAGGAATGGATTGGTAAGCTATGATATATGTATACAGTAGAATATTACTCAGCCATCAAAAAATGGAGACTTTGCAGCATTTGTACTAACTTGGATGGAGATGGAACACATTATTCTTAGTGAAACATCACAGGAATGGAGAAGCATTAATCCTATGTATTCAACTTTGATTTGAGGACAATTAATGACAATGACACAGTGGGGCATGGGGAAAGGAGAGAGCAGACAGAGAGAGAAGGAGAGGGGGTGAGGGAAAGAAAACAAAAAAAAAAAAAGGAAAGAAAATAGTGACTAACTCTCACATAAATTGGATTCAATTTTGACCAAAGTACATTACTTAAACATTAATTTTTAATTCAGTTTGTCAATATGTTGTTTAGGATATTGCATCCTCATTTATAAATGAAATATCTTTGTAATTTCCCTTTATAACAATATATTTTCTCCAATTTCAATATCAGGTGTATCCAGATCAAGGAGAATGATTTTGAGAGATTTATTCTTTTTCTATTGTCTATAAGATTTGGCATGATCTGTTTTTTGAAACTCTCTTTTACTTTTACTTATATAATATTAGTTGTCTATTTTTTGAGACTTTGGAAAAAAAAATAAGAAGTTAACTGATGACTTCATACTGAGCCTCGGAGTCAAAGCATTCTATGATAGACATACTCTTAGTTGACAATATGAACGTTACTTTCTTGGTATTATTATTATTATTATTAATATTGCTTAATAGTAATCATCTGTTTTCTTTTCTGAATGTATTTATCTTCGTTCATTCCTTACGTGTTTTTTATTTCTAGTCCTTATCTTAAACATTGTTATTGTTGTTAAATTTTAAGCCTTTTAAATTCTGTGAAGGCAAAAAGTGGAAATCTAATTAACACATGTATATGTAAAAATAAAATAAAATAAAAGAGGATTTTTTTCTTTTTTGCCATATGTAGGTTTTGGGGAGGAATAAAAATTCTTTCTATTTTTTCCTTACTTTGTGTTTCTTTCAGATTTCATTTTCTATTTTTCATAATTCTGACATATTCTTCCATTCCTTTTTCATACGCTTACCTAAATTTTCGATTCTTCTAATTTGATGTTTGATTTATATGCTTACTTAGAATAGTAAAATGCTTTAGGAAAGATCAAAGGTGTCTAACAAAACTGAAGGTGGACTAGGGCAAAGGACTGAACTTTAAGACATTAATTATTTTAAAATTACAGAAAAAAATCATTAGAAATTTTAGTTCTGGCAAATTCAAGAAAAAGTTTCTAGTTGCATATGCTACCATGTCAAACTTTAAAATCAGCATATAAAGATGTGTCAAAAACATTTTATCTAATAAAAATGTATGAGAAGTAACAATTAGCTCCTTCTGAGATGTGGAATTGACATGCAGTTCCTAGCATAGTAATGAACTTGAAATAGGAATCAATAATGTATCACTAATTTAATTAGGGTTTAAAGTCAGCTTTACTCCTGCCAGAAAGACAATGAAGTATGTGATGTCACGATAATCCAAATATGTAAAAGTGAAGAATTAAAGTTGTTTTTTAAAAAAAACTTACATGTGAGCTGGCAGGTTCGAATCCAGCCTGGGCCCGCCAAACAACAATGACAGAAAAAGAAAAAAAAAAAAACAAAAAAACCTTACATTGAGTTAATGAGTTAAATGGCCTCTAGTAATCAATCTGAATATATAACAGGAATAAGCATATGAAAGCACTTCTGGTTGTGACATTTCATAATTTGTATTGAGTTATATGTATTCCATATATATGTAGTATATTATGTGTAAAACTTTATAATTTAGCAATATCAACCTATATTACTAAATGTTTACTGCATTTCTCAAGGACCCGAAGATACTATCTAACTATGATGTTGTATGATATCAAGGATGTTCTTAAGAAATAACGTTGACTGACCCCAACTTGATTATTTAATGGGCGTTTTCTTGAAGCCAGAGGCCCTGAGTCTAGAAGCCCTCAATTTCTTGCAGCCCTGTGGATCTGGGAAATTAGGCAACGTGTATTTACGATGGTTTGTCGCTGGTGGAAATAACTTACATCTTGAATGGTTACTACTTCTTAGGTCAGATTTTTGATAGTAAATGACGTTAAAGTATACGTTTTGGATACACTTTAAAAGATACTGAAATATATGTGATAATTAAATGAAAATTCTATTTTGTTATAAATTTTCTGAATAATTTCCTCAATTTTTGTTCCTTTTTTTTAAGACAGAGTCACTCTGTCACTCAGGCTAGAGTGCCATGGTGCCAGCCTAACGTACAGCAACTTCAAACTCTAGGGCTCAAGTGATCCTTCTTCCTCAGCCTCCCAAGTAACTGGGACTACAGGTACCCCCCCACCACACCCAGCTATTTTTTCTATTTTTAGTAGAAACGGGGTCTTGCTCTTGCTCAGGCTGGTCTTGAGCTCCTGAGCTCAAGGGTTCCTCCTGCCTCAGCCTCCCAGGGTGCTAAAATTACAGGTGTGAGCCACTGTGGCTGGCCTAATTTCCTTAATTTTCAATTTCGTTACCATATGTGGGCCTTTGAATGGGAAGTTGTTACATTAATCATCAATTTTCCTATCTCTTACCTTTCACTTTTTTCTAATATGGGAACTAAATGGTTACATAATATAAATTAGCTATTTAAATATACTTTCTTTATTTTTATCAAAATAAAATATGAAATTCTGCCCTGTCAGAATTTTTTTTACACAAGCCTAAGGGCCAGGTTTAATAAAGTGCTTATGTTGTAAGTAACAAAAGATCAGAAAGTATGAATTAGTAATAGTCTCTAAGAAAAATTTACCAAAATTTCTAGATTTTCACATGTTCTTGAACAAGTCATATTTACATCTTATCTGGCATATAATATCTAAATAAGATGCTTAGGTGATATAAAGGGACTAATATAAACTACCAAAAATATAAGAGCAGCAAAGTTAAGTGAGAAAAAGCAAAATTTAGAGAGGTCTGAATTCTAGCTCATACTGCTTTGATTATTCCCCTTGAGTCTTCCCTGGCTACACAATCCATTCAAACCAAAGGTAGTGGAAAGATGACTGTGGTATAATACACAAACACCATGGGAAGACTCGGGCTTACACAGAATATTATAATGACAAAGAATTGCAAACATTTAAATGGTTAAAACTTAGAAATCAGGGTAATCTGACTATCATTCATCATACCTCTTTCCCCTTTTCTTCCCATTCCTTTCCTATCCTATTATATTCATTCATTTCTCCTTGCTCCGTCTTATCCTTCCCCTTTCTCCCTTCCCTATCTCTCCCTACCCTTTCTTTCCCTTCCTTCTTCCCTCCTCCTTTTCCACCCTGTCCCCTACTAGATGCCCATTCTTTGCCAGGTATCATGCTAGCTATCAAGGGAAGATAATTAGAATCAGAAATATATCCTCAAAGAGCCTATCACTATTCCCTCCTTCCTCCTGCTTTTGTAGAGACAAAGCCTTACTCTATTACTCAGACTGGAGTTCAAGGGCATAGTCACAGCTTTCTGTAACCTAGAACTCACTCCTGGGTTCCAGGGACCCTCCCGCCTCAGCCTTCCAAGTAGCTAGGTGTGCACCACCATAACTGGCTAGTTTAAAATTTTTTTGTAGAGACAGGATCCCACTATGCTACTCAGGCTGATCTTGAGTTCCTGGCCTCAAATGATCCTCCCAGCTTGGGCTCCCAAAGTGCTGGGATTACAGGTGTGAGACACTGTGCCTCGTCCCTATCACTGTCCATAGGGAAGACCAGCCACCTAAACAGGTGATTTTCCTTCCATCTGATAACTTCAGTGGCAGCGTGGGGAATCTTATGGAAAGGCAAATAAAACAGCTGGTTTCCTGGATGAGGTTATCCCTGAAATGCATCTTACAGCATGGAGTTGAATTAACTAGGAAAAAGGGAATGAAGAAATATGTTTCAGGTAGAAAGGACAACATGAACCAAGACCTAGGGGCCAGAAAGCACTAAACAATGATCTGTCTGAGGAGCTCGGTCTGCACAGACACACTCAGTGGCCTGGGGAGTGCCAGGACTAGTTTTATGGTTTAGAAAGTTCACACTGGCAGCAGAGTGCAAGACAGATTTAAGAAGAATGAAACTTGTGGTTGGCAAACCAGCTAGGGGCATTTTTCTGCTGGCTTCTAGGTGAGGGATGATTAATGCCTGGTGATCATAAAATAGAGAACATTAAACATGCCAGGTAGATTCAGAATCAAACTCCAGCTTTCTTCATCCCATATCCAAAACACTCTCCACTGTTCCAGGAATACAGTTTGTTATCCTTTGGTGAAACAGAAACTTTTTTTCCCCTGGATTCTGTTAACTACACAGAGATCCATAAAGGATCCAGATTCTCCAGGATCCGAGCTCTAATTTTATTTTTTATGGGGATCACCTCAATACTCATTTATCATGAGTCCTTGGCAGGGCACACTCATCTTTTGCACATAGAGATGTGCTGTTTTGGAGCGGGTGGAAATCCCAGCCAGACGTTATGCTGGCTGCCACGGGATGGAACCCAGGTGAATGGAAGTTTCCACACAAGGGCACAAATCATTGATGTGAAATCATTACGCCATCACACGTGCCCCTCCCTGCTGCAGGGGATGAGCCTGATGCCACCTCTCAGGTGATGAGGCAAAGATCACACTTGAGTTCTTTATGTGCCAAGATGAGAAAAATTAATTTTAAATGCTGAAAGGAAGAGACTGCTGCTGCAGACGGTCACTAAACACTACCGGCTGCTCCATAAATTTGCAGCTTGGAAAAAGAAGCCCATTTCAAATGAGCAACATAACACAGGGCACGAGAACGCCAACTGCGTCAGAGTCCGGAGAGAGAGCTCCTCCACATCAAACTGAAGAGCTAGACAATGTGAAAAAGTATGGGCAATTCAGTTTGTGTCCACACTGCACTTCTAAACATCTTAATCTAGTGTGAAGTCAATCACAAATAACAACAATATTTTGTGCACGCTGGTGGATTTGTAAACAGGTTTAAAACAAACATCTATGGCCTTCGTTTGTAAGACGGCCTTTTAACGCGGCGTGGGTCTTCTCGGTGGAGGCTGAGAACGTGATACCTTAGCTACATACAGTCTGAGTTCAAATAGAAAGTCAAGTGATTTTGTAAACACACACACACACACACACACACACACACACACACACACACACGCACGCACACGCTATGCCCAAAGGCATTTTCCTGCATATGGTGTAATTTAAAGTCCAGACCTATGAATAAAAAAGTAGCATGAATGACAAGTGCAAAAAAAAAAAAAAAAAAAAAAATCCCCCAATCTGTCTCCCGCTCTATGGTTTTTAAAGGCGGCTGCACATTAGAATCACCTGGGGAGCTTCAAACACCTGCTGCCCGAGGCCCCAAGCCGGCGAGGTGAGGCCCGGGGCGGGGGGCCGCTCGGCTTCTGGGCAACCCCGTCCAGCGGCCGCCGTGGGGCGCTCCCTCCGGCCGGTCGGGCTGTCACCCTCGGGCTCCACGACTGTCACCGGTGCACTGCGGGCTCTGGCTCACTCTGTGCCAGTAGCGACGCTCCTGTCCCAGTTGTGACAACCCAAAGTGTCTCGAAACCTTGACAAGTGTCCCCTGGGGTGCAAAGTGGGCCGTGACTGAGACCCACCGGTGCAGGGGTGAGACGCCCGGTCCCCCACCCGCACCCCGGCGGACTCCCGGCAGCCGCTGCGGTTCGCTAATTCGGAGGGAGCCCGTCTGTGGTCGCCTTCCAAACTGCCCACCTGGGTCTTGCTCCGGTTCTCCCCACCTTCCAAATCCGACTGAGTCCAGGGCTATGTATTCCGCCAAGGATTCCCGGCTCCCACCCACCTCCGGTCTCTTCCTTCCGTTGTCTGGGGAAGAGCCTCTCTGTAAACCAATGAGGAATGAGAGGACTGTGTCCTGTGCTTACTTTATTTATTTATTTATTATTTTTTAATTTTTTAATTTTTTTTTTGAGACAGTCTCACTCTGTCACCCTGGGTACAATGCAATGGTGTCACAGCTCACTTCAACCTCAAACTCTTGGGCTCAAGAGATCCTCTTGCCTCAGCCTCCCCAGGACCTGGAACTACGGGTGCCTGACAGTGCCCAGGTATTTTTAGAGATGGGGTCTCACTTTTGCTCAGACTGGTCTCAAACTCCTGAACTCAAGCAATCCAACCACCTCTGCTTCCCAGAGTGCTGGGATTATAGGTGTGAGCCCACGGCACCTGGCTATGCTTATTTTGGAATCACAGAATTTTCAAAATGGAAGGTTCTATTTCCACTGAAAATGATTTAAAGTATCTTACTGAACTTCACCTCCCCACACTATATATATGTAAAAGATGGTGTCAGATACACCTGATGCAACATCAATGCTCCCAACCAAAATTCCAGGTGGACTTTTTGAGGAATTCAAACTTACTTTAAAATTTATATGGAGAAATATAGTGACATATAGTTAAATACACCTTCAAACCAAAGGGCTTGCCTTCTTAGATATTAAGACATACAATCAAGCCATAATATTAAAAATCATATTGGATTGGCAAAAAAACAGACAATCTGATGAAGGGAATAGACTACAGAACTCAGGCAGATCTATCAATATATATGAATGTAATAAATGAGCAAAGTAGCATGCAAATCAACCTTAGCAGAAGAAAGAGAAAGATCAGCTAGGAAATCTTGTACAGCTAATCTTGACATGAAATATTGAAATTCACAGTTACTGTTTGATTTTTCTCAAATTTCATCTCTTTCTTATTTTCCTCTTTTTGAGACAGTCTCACTAAATGCCCTGGGTAGAGTTCCATGGCATCATCATAGCTCACAGCAACTTCAAACTCCTGGGCTCAAGTGATCCTCTTGCATCAGCCCCTCAAGTAGCTGGGACTACAGGCATGTGCCACCATGCCCAGCTAGCTTTTCTATTTTTCAGTAGAGATAGGGTCTCACTCTTACATAGGCTGTTCTGGAACTCCCCAGCTCAAGTAATCCACCCGCCTTGGCCTCTCAGAGTTCTAGGATTACAGGTGTGAGCCACTATGCCCAGTTCCCAATTTCAACTCTTAATTTTTGTCTTTTAGTTTTATCCTCAAGACCAAGTTGTTTTTCAGCTGGTTGGTTGAGAAAATGCAACCTGCCTCTTTAACATAAGAAATGTTTATAGGAATGACCTGTGACAGGCAAATAAATTTGCCTCAAATTTCAATTGCATAAAAAGCCCATTTCAAGGTACACAACTGTCTATGTAAAGGAAAAGCAAATCATAAGGAATATTGTCAAATGAAAATAAAAAGTACAAAGTAGGAAAGAGACGCAATGTGTAAAAATTCTGGGGGTGGAAAAAGGGCATGTAAAATGAAGAAGAAAGCACCTAAAATAGATACTAAGGGAAGCCATAAAATAAAATAACTCTCGACAAAAAGAAGGAGGCAGTAATTACCTTACAGAGGACTGAAGCTCGAAGGAAATAATGTAAACACTCAAGACTAAAAAGAGAGTAGGAAGGAATTCCAAATTCAGAGACTTTATCTTTAAATCTGAGCTGAATGGTTACAACATTAAAAAATCTTTTATTACATTTTAAATAAGTAATAATAATACTACTCTTGATTTATTGAACTTCTTTGTGCCAGTGATTCCAAAGAGCTCTGAAAATATCTTGTGACAGATATTATTTCCTTTTAACAGATGAAGGGATTGAGGTGCAGAGCGTAAGTGCCTTGTTCATTGTCACAATTAATCAGAGGTAATGCTGGAAATAAAATTTAAAGTTCTCTGCTACTCAGCATATGGACTGTTTTCTGTCTGATGTTAAATGATCCATAATTAACTTACTACAGGAATAAAGTAGTTTCTTAAGGAATAATTATAAAAATCATGCGTTGGTTAAGATTCATGCTCATGTTAAATGACTAATAAAATCATTAAAAAACACAAAAATCCTTAAATACTTTCAGAAAAACCCAACTTATTGAAATAAGAGCAATGTCAATATAGCAGAATTTCAGCAGCAGTCAGCTGAAATTAAGAGATAAGTTTTAACTTAGAAAACTTTCCATCTACTAGTTTTTCCCTAATAATTTATTTAACTGTCTTCTTAATGAGTTCTTAGCTCAATTAGTATTATGAAAATAATTGCTTCCAAACTAAAAAATATCCTCATGTATAGCTTATGACTGACTTTTCAATCTCAACACTTTTTTTTTGGACATCTAAGCAATCGAATACAAACGTGACCACCCAATTGCTGAGATTAGCACCACAGGAATCATCCAATGATTTTCTAAGTGTTGACAAATTTAATACTGATATATTACAAAGTGAGGAATCCAAGTGGTTATTCACTACATACTGAACACAAAGAAGTAATCATTAATGGATCGCAAAGTCTACTGATGCAGTTACTCACCTGGGTCTGATATAAACAGAAAATGGTAACATTGAAAACTCCTCCCAAGCCACTGCAGTGTGGCTCTTGCCCCCCCCCCCAGAACTTTGAGGGGCCAAGGCAAGAAGGTGACTTGAGGCCAGGAGTTTAAGACCAGCCTGGACAACATCCTCATCTGTACGAAAACAGAAAAAAATCAGCCGGGCATGTGGCAGGCACCTGTAGTCCCAGCTACTCAGGGGGCTGAGGCAGAAGGATCTCTTAAGTCTGAGCGTCTGGGGTTGCAGTGAGCTATGATTGCTCCATTGCACTCTAGTTTGGGTGACAGAGTGAGACCCTGTCTCTAACAACAAATAAACAACAACAAAACCCCACAAACAACTACCCTCCCAAATACACTTATATTATAAAAATTATATATTTGTGCAGAATTGCATAATGAATTGCATATGAATCACCAATTTCCCATTTGAGATTTTTCTCTTCTCAAAATGTCTCAAATTTTTTATAGTTTCTTAATGCCTAATTAAAACTGCTTTTTCTTTGTTAAAGGTATCACTTTCATGAGATTATGTTATGAAAGTACAAGAAGAGGCTAGTATTCTTGCAAAAGTCCACAGACGTCCTTGTCTGTATCACCCCACTGTGACTTGGTCCAAATAATACTTAACTATACATTAAGACACTGCAAGAATGCTGCCACCAACAGCAAGCCTTCAGCACAGCCTTAACCTGTGCCAATTGTCCTGCAGATGAGCTACTAGCCACGCTTTACACATGATATTTGAGTGCCATTCTACAGCAAAAATTCATCTCAGCCCTCTCTCCCTTCCCTTCTACTCAATTAGCACAAACTTGGAGCTCATCATTCAATTCTCTCCACAATCTGCATTTGATATGACTTTCTAGTATTATTATGCATCAATCAAATTGTACTGTTTTGCTCTTCCTTAAATACATCCTGGCTTCCCCCCCTCCTTATGCTTTCCTTGCAAAGTCATCTGTCAATAATGGTTCCCAATCCGAATGGTCCTTCAATCCTCTGCGTGTGGCATGCCTTGATCACCCCACCCATCTTTTTGCTGCTCCCTTCTTCCTCTCCCAGCTCCCTCTTAGTCATGCAGAAGATGATAGCATTTACTAAATGTATCATGTACTAACATCTAAATGGCTATTAATGTGCAAGTCCCAGTTCCTTTCACTAGACGGAGCTTCCAAGGGCAGGTTTCTGTCCTATACATGTGCTGGGGGGTCACAGTCAGCGGCGGCTCAACACCCATTTGTTAAATGAATGAATAAATACAGGAGAAGAAAAGCAATTCTAGGTATTACATAAGATTGTCAAATTGGTTAAATAAAATCAAAAGCTGCACCTATAGTACATGTATACATGAACTTATAGCTTAGTTTGAGTATTGAAATAATTGTTGACTTCTCCAAAGAAAAGACAATCATCTGGACATAAATGTATTAAAGATAGGCAAGTTTGTCTATTTTGTTCACTGATGCATTTCACGTACCTAAAACAATGTCAGGCACACAGTGGCCACTTCATAAATATTTGTTGAATGAACAAATAAATGTTTAAAAGACAATTGCTATAAAACATGCTCTGGCTTTTTGTATGTTCTTTAGATTTTTATCTGACCCTCAGTTTTCTAACATTCCAACTGAAGAAATTTAATCCAATCTCAGTTTATTAGACATGCCTGATAATGTCCCTAAACAGATATTGAGAAAAATACAAAACCATATTGAACATGAGTTTTACATATTGAAATACTTTATTATGAAAAGAGAGGAAGTCAAACTTTTTTGAAACAATAATATGGTTTTAGGTCATCAGTGATACAGAGAGATACTGTCTATATGTTGGCCTTGCAAATGCATTTGAACAAAGTTTGTCAGAAAGTTAGTATTCTTTGGCTATTGCTTAAGTTTAACTGGGTCAAGAAAGTTACGAAGACAGAACAGTCCATTAGGTAATGACCAGCAATGTCAAAGCTGACGGTGCCACTTCTGAGCCACTCTCCAGCTCTCAGATAAAACAGCCCTATAATCATAGGCTTAACCTTCTTAAACACAGCGTGTATAGCCACGGACAGAAAAAAAATAAAATCAGAAGCTGGGGCCGAGATGGGGTCAGGCTGTCTGCTGGTTCTCAAAAACTTTTCCTGATCAAAACTTGCAAAGGTCACTATACTAGCCAACACCAGAGAAAACCCACAGCACTTTAGAAAGCAAAGATGAAAACTGTAATCAAGTTCCACTACCTGAGTGGCGCACAGCCTAATGCACCTATGACAAAACAGAAACCCCTAATCAAGAAATCAGCGGGTCGCTCGGGACAAGGGTAGATGGAGTGTGTGTGTCAACACGGCTACGAAGTGCAACCCAGCTCAGCGCTGGTGCGGACGACATTCATCTGTTTCTTATCTTTCTTTCAGATGAATAGATTTGGACAAGGTGGCATATCAAGGTTTACGAACAGTGTGTTTGTGTGTGTATTTAATTACTATTTGTTATGTGAAATTCAACTCAGCTGAGTCCTCTGATAAGGCTTCACTGATTGCCATCCCCACCCGGCTATCTGTCCTTGCTCCTTGGCAATCTCAGCCAAGCCTATAAAGCCCCAATATTACAAAGGATTAAGATCTGTTTCTCTGTCAGTCTGCCTTTTGGATGTAGGCTGTCTGAAGGCAGGAGCCTGTCTTCTCATCTCTGTGTCCCATCCTATGTCGCCCAGGGGACGCTGTGCAGATGACAGAGGGCGGAGCTGAAAACGATGAAGCAGACAGAGCTGGCTTGACAGCCGGCGCCAGCCGGGATGCAGCTGTGGCTGCTGCTCAGGGCCTTGGCGCCTCCAGCTCCTCCTGGTCCTGCGCTGGGGTCCCGCTGGCCTCTGACTCCTGTAACCCTTCAGCCAGTCCCACACCTCCCCGTGCTCATCCCAGACGCAGAGCTGCAGCCTTTCATCTGGCCAGAGTAGGAGTTTGCACAGGCTCCATCTCTCTGAGCCTCGATGGCTCTGGAAACAATGTCTTTTCGCCGAGCCTCGTCGTCCTCAGATACTGTAAGACGAGAACAGCACCTGTTCCGAGCAGGGCCGCCCCGAAGGGGCAGGGGGATACCGCATCTGCAGCCTCTTGTCTTGCGACGGGTCAACACGGGTCTGTGATGTGAGCTTGAGACAAGACGACAAGCAGCACTTCACTAAGTGCTCCAAAGCCAGCGAGCATTCCTTCCTGCCTCTTGCCTCGCCACTTGTGTCTTCACTAACTAGGATTTATGAATAAAAATGGGTTACTTCAGCCACTGTACCTTCCTTCTGTTTGGAACAGAATTGCAATTATCCTGAGGAACTGAGATACCTTGTTTATTTATTTATTTATTTATAGAGACAGTCTCACTTTATCGCCCTCGGTGGAGTGCCGTGGCGTCACAGCTCACAGCCACCTCCAACTCCTGGGCTTGGGTGATTCCCTCACCGCAGCCTCCTGAGGAGCTGGGACCACGCAACTGCCACAACGCCCGGCTTTGAGATACCTTATTTTTCAAACCAAGAATTTCAGAAAAAAATTACTAACGTATTTATACAAGAGTCCTCTCTCTTTCTCATGTTAAAATTTCAAGTGCCTGAGAAATGGTGAAACAAAATTAGGGTTTTTCCTCTCAAAATACATTTAGAACCTGAAGAAAATTATTCCATTAAGGACAAATTCCCTCTGAACATCTTAATAAATGAATTAGTGAACTGTCAGTCTTCCCATTCACTGAATTTCTAGAAGTGTGCTGTAAATTTAAATATTTAGTAGTCATGACTATATGATGATTTTTTAAAAATTATCTTACCATGGTAGTACCAGGCCATGTCATGAGACCAAGGGGTGACTCAGCTGTCATGGTGCTCCTGGGGCCACCAGTCTGGAAATCCATCAGATATCCCTGAGAAGGCCCCACCCTTGGGGTAGTCCCCAGCCCACTGCGTCTCCAAAGGACGGTCTAATGACTGTAAAGTTCAGTCTCATCAACCTGAATCAATATGGCAAGGACAGAAACCATGTCTACTCTTTCCGCTCCCTTGTAAAAGCTGCCTTCTGGGAAAATTGGCTAATGGCCCTAAGGTCAGATCAGCTCTTTCTTCACCCCCAAGTATATGACGTGTTGGAAATTGAGGGAGCTTTAGCTAGAAGCAGGAAGTGAAGCAAGGAGCCTGTAGGTGTGTGGCTGTGGCTTTGTCTTACAATAGACTCTAGAGTCCCTCTAAGACCTTAAGTGTCTACTATCTCAAGGATACGAAACATCAGCCAAGATTTTTTTCTCCTCACTTCAGATTTGCCTTCATTTCCTAATAGAGGTAAATGTATTAAATATAATATTGGTGCTATTTTCAAGGGAAAAGTTACAAAATAAACATAATATTCTTATCAAGTTCAATTTCAAGTAGATATTCAGTGGCACTTAGAAGAGGGCTGCAGTGAAGGAAACAAAGGCTGACCAATGACAGACACAAGAACATTTTGAATTAGAGAAATCAGAGATCTTTTTAGTTGATTTGAATGGAGACATTTACCTGCAGCTCTAATTGCAAGTCTGTTTAACGTACACCTATTTGGGCAGAAATTTCACACAAAACCTGGGATGCCTTCCTATTTTTCCGTTGTTTTTTTCTGTGCATAAACAAACACACATACGTTTGAAATGTGAAAAAACTTAAATTCTGTAGCAGCTTTTGTAAAAATAATGGAAACTTTCAGAAAAACAGCTTTAAACACCCTGTTTGCCAAGTCAAGCAATGTGCCAATTCTGGGAAAGCTGCTACAGGTTTTGTGCTTGTCAAGAGTTGTGGAACCTGGACTGTTCTGACAGTCACCAGATTATTTAAATATAAGAATAATTAGAATTCTATCAGGCACTTTTTTAAATGGTAGTAAAAGCTCTGCCTCAAACATGAGCTACTTGTGGCAACGAATCACTCTTCCTGTGATACCCCCAACATCCAGGTGTTGTGCTGATCGACACCCCTTTCTCGACACACTGATACGAGGAAATGTGTTATTGTGGATGAATTTAAGGCCACGTCCTTGTTCCCTACCATCTTCCATGGTAGTGTGCTAGAAAAGGTCATTGGCTGAGAGCAGGATTTACTCCTAGCACAGTTATTTTCTGTAACTATCCTTTCAGATGTTTGTGCTGTTTGCTAAAACAATACTGCAGAAGGGTTTTCATTATTTCTTTGGCAACTCTAATAATGTAAATGTAATTTTAGAAAAAGGTAGTAAGAATGACCATCCTTGGAAAGAAGGAAGGGAGGCAGGGAGGCAAGAAGGGAGGAAAGTAAGGGAGAGAAAGACTGTCTTTGGGAATTTTGTAGTGGTCTTAACATATACTACATATAAATGAATGAATGAATAAAATAACAACCAAAGCAATATAAACATTTGCTGAAAAATATTCAAAGGCCAGTCATTTTATATTCATCATTCCTCACAGAGCCTGGGAATGGAGCTGAGCACCGTGTAGTGAGACAGAAGCTATTGTCTTTTTTTTTTTTTATTTTGTAATTGCCATTTTAATAGCTATATTGGAGACAGAATATACATTAATCCTTCAATATTTGTGGGGCATTGGTTCCAGAATTGCCACCTCTCATGGATACCAAAATCTGTAGATGCTCAAGTTCTTTTTTTTTTTTTAAATACATGTATTTTATTATTCTTCATTACATTATTCCCCCACCCCCATCCCTGCGTGGTAAGACAGAATTGATTTACAGAAGAGAATACAGAAAACACCAAAGCTCCTGGTAGAGGGAGAGATTTCAAGTGGGGAGAGAGAAGCTCTCTCCGTTCCTCTCCCGGTCTTTCCCCATCTCCTCCTCTAGGCCTCTAGCCTCAGGGTATATATAGGTGTATGGGTT
>CAUYRH010093378.1:0-10004 GCA_963574655.1 Perodicticus potto
TGTTATACATTCTTGAAATATATATTTAACTATATTAATAAAGACTATGCACATTCACATTTTATTTTTATTTATCCTTAGACAAATGTTTCATATTACATCCATTTCTCGGCTGCATTATCTGTATTAGGGATGTAGAACATCATGCTTTGAGGAAATAAAAATCTACTTCTGTTAAAAGAATATTAATGTTTTTCTTTTTTCTTCTGGACATGTTAATTCTAGGAGAAATATTCTATGTACAAAATCACCTGTCATTAGCAATTCATTTATAGCCTGGAAAATGTGGACTCACACACATTAAGTGTCTAATTTAAAAGTTAGATTTTATCATATGATAATTTTATTTTTGACATAGATTATATAACCAATTTAAGCAAATTAAAATTAAAGATGTGATCTATCTCATCAAAGATAATAACATTTTTATTTCATTTGTATTAGAAATTTCACATATTTGATCTAGAGGCAAAGAGCTATTTTGATTTTTAATAGATTTTCTTTGACAATGTTAAGTTCAAATAATAGTTATCAATTTTATGCCTTGTTCAGAAATCCTGATATATAATATTGGGATAAATACTATATGGATAAAATGTCTCACAACATTAAATAACTAAATAATTAACATTCTTTTGTACAACAAAGGGAGAATTGAGCATATTTACAATCCATCTCATAGTGCCATGTCTAGTTTAATCAATCAATTATTTTAACTAATTTTATTCCAAATTAACGTCTGGTTTTATTTTTATGTGGACTTTGGCCTCATTGTTCAAATAACCTGCTCTGTATATCTAATTAAAGCAACTTAAATGTAGTCATTCCTTATTCTTTAATCATATCTATAGGGTTTATCAGCCAGAATAAAAAACTGTGAGTAAAAGATATTGATCAAAGATTAGTTAAAAGTTAAAATATCCTTCTAAAATGTTTTCTTAATATTCTATGTTTCTAATATTTTCTTAATATTTAACATTATTATCATGCAATAATTGTGCAAATGTTCCACAAATATAAAATACAGATAAACACAGATGCCTTTGCTTGGTAAGTACAAATAAGGAAATTTTGCAAGGTATAATTTTGTCCAAGTAGACACTCATTCTAGTAGCTAAGCATTATGTTATTTTTTTTCTTGTCTTGTTATTTTAGAATAATTAAAACATAGAGTCAGTGTAATTATTTTTCTAAAATAGAAGCACACACTTTTAAAATTTTATGATATGTAATGTCCTTTAAGGCAGAGTCACACAAATATAAATTTGTTTTTAATAAGTTTTAGAAATCCTATTTCTCTTACCTTCACTGTTACTTTGTTACCCGAGATTTCTTTTTTTCACAGAAAAGAATCTACTTTTGTATGACTTAGGTTGTCTTGATGATATTAGGATATATTACCACCAGATAGCAGTGGTGTTTTCAGAACTCTTTTATTATTGGGATGTATTTTACTCAGACATGGATTATTTATTCCTTTAGTATAAAAGTTATGTAATTTCTGAAATTATGTAGTAAGTCACAAAATCCATATATTAAAGACAAATGTTTAAAAATATAAAGTTAGAGCAGTGCCTGTGGCTTATTGAGTAGGGCACCAGCCCCATATACCGAAGGTGGTGGCTTCAAACCGGCCTCGGTGGAACTGCAAAAACAGAAAAGTAGCCTGGGGTTGTGGCGGGCGCCTATAGTCCCAGCTACTTGGGAAGCTGAGGCAAGAGAATTACCTAAGCCCAGGAGATGGAGGTTGCTTTGAGCTTTTTGATGCCATGGCACTCTACCAAGGGTGATAAAGTGAGACTCTGTCTCTACAAAAAATAAATAAATAAAAAATAAATAAAAATAAAATGTTAGGCCCAAATTATTAAACTTTCTTTCTCAAATGTCACCAATTAATACTTAATCAAACCCTATCCTTCTTGAAAGACTTTGATTAACTTATATTTTACCTACTCTATTTTTTATAATTTTGAATTGTCCCTTGAAAAAAGTCTTACATACATGGATTTTTAAAATTAAAATTTTAGAAGAATATTTCACAAATTTGAATGGAGATTTGAACTAATTTCAATGACCTAATAAACACAGAAAATTGTATTTTCTGACATTAAATAGGTATATTTACATTTTAAATTTCTATTACTCTTTAGTTAATAATAAGCCACAAATATATGTAGTACTATTAAGTAAAAGACACCATTTCTATTGAGGCATCATGTTAGACTCAAAAGAGTGAATGAGAAATGGTTACCAAAAGACTGCTATGAGGAGGGAAATACTAAAAATTGTTTGATAGTGTCATAAATGATAGAAATGAGCCTGATAAGGCTGTTTAAAGATTCACAAAAGAAAGTTTATTTCTGGCCTCTTACTTGATTTATAATGAATTTCTGCATAATGACTCAAACAGTTACTTGCTTGTGAAATAAAAATAATGACCATTTAACAACTATTCTGAGAGTTTGCAAATAAGCAATGAAGTATGAAAAATATTATATTACTCAGAAGAACACAATTGGAAGATGTGAAGCTTTGAATGTTCTACATTTATATTCATAAATTATCAAAAATACTGAATACTGATCTGTGTTCTTAAATAACTAACTTTAAAAAATTAAGTGTTACATATAACTTGTTATAAACCGGATGAGATGCTGTATAACTAAATTGTGTATTTTTCTATACTTTTTTGCAAATATATTTTTAGTTACAATATTATATGCATGCTATTCATATATTAAACAGTATTTATTGAGAGGCAACTGTGGATATACATGCTTATATATTTTTGTATAGACAAATGTTAATATAATGATTAGACCAAAGATTTTACATAGATGTGCCAAGGCACACTTGTGTGTTGTAAGATCTTAGGTGTGCCACAAAAATTTTTAAATATCATTAGTTAAGTTATTTTTGAAAGAAATTCAAAGCACAGTAAGTATATTCCTTTTTTATGTTTTGTTTTACTCTTTTATATATATTTTTTATTAAATCATAGCTGTGCACATTAATGTAATCATGGGGTACAATATGCTGGTTTCATATACAATCTGAAATATTTTCATCAAGCTGGTTAACATAGCATACATGGCATTTTGTTAGTTATTGTGTTAAGACCTTTATAGTCTACACTCAGGAAGGTTAACTTGTACCCTTCTAAGATGCACCCAAGGTGTGGTCCCACCAATTACCCTCTCTCCATGCATTCCCCCCTCCTCCCCCCTTGCCTCTTTCCCCATATTCTTGTGCTTCAATTGGGATATAGCCTTCACATGAAAGCTATAAATTAGTTTCATAGTAGGGCTGAGTTCATTGGATACTTTTTCTTCCATTCTTGAGATACTTTGCTAAGAAGAATATGTTCCAGCTCCATCCATGTAAACATGAAAGAGGTAAAGTACCATCTTTCTTTAAGGCTGCATAACGTTCCGTGGTGTACATATACCACAATTTATTAATCCATTTGTGGTTTGGTGGGCACTTGGGCTTCTTCCATGACTTAGCAATTATGAATTGGGCTGTAGTAAACATTCTGATGTGCATACCTTTGTTATAATGTGACTTTTGGTCTTCTGGATATATACCTAGTAGAGGAATTATAGGATCTAATGGTAGGTCTATTTTTAGATCTCTAAGTATTCTCCAAACATCTTTCCAAAAGGAGTGTGTTACTTTGCCTTCCCTCCAGCAATGTATAAGTGTTCACTTTTCTCCACATCCACACCAGCATCTCTGGTTTTGGGATATTGTGATGTGGGCTAATCTTACTGGAGTTAGAAGATATCTCAAAGTAGTTTTGATTCGCATTTCTCTGATGAATAAGGATGATGAGCATTTTTTCATGTGTCTGTAGGCCATGTGCCTGTCTTCTTCAGAGAAATTTTTCTTCAAGTTCCTTGTCCAACCTGAGACGGGATCACTTGTTGTTTTCTTGCTAATATGTTTGAGTTCTCTGTAGATTCTGGTTATTAAACCTTTGTCAGAGCCATAACCTACAAATATCTTCTCACATTCTGAGGGCTGTCTGCTTGCCTTACTAACTGTGTTCTTGGGTGTGTTGAACCTTTTTAGTTTGATCAGTTCCCAGTAGTGTATTTTTGATGCTGCTTCAATTGCCTTAGATGTCCACCTCATAAAATATTCAGCCAGGCCAATTCCTTCAAGAGTTTTCCCTGCACTTTCATCTAGAATTTTTACAGTTTCATATCTTAAGTTTAAGTCTGTAATCCAGTGAGAGTCTATCTTAGCTAATGGTGAGAGGTGTGGGTCCAGTTTCATAGGCTAAAATCTTAATAGGAACTTTCTGAGCATTCCATGGTTGGTGACATATTCTCACTTTTCCAGACTCCCTCACAGTTGGACACTCTCCTGCTAGGAACAATGAAAGGAAGGTGACTCAGTGCAAGCCCAGAAGACCAAGAGTGGCCACTGGAGCAGCTCTGCCACCCCACTGAATGTAACTCTGGGCCTTCTTTTTTGGGCTTCAATTTCTTCATCTTTGAAATGAGGGTCTAGGGTGAGTGGCCAACAGTTTTCATTCTTCTCTGATAAAGGTCATTGAATCAATAAAAAAAAAAAATCTCTCAACTTTTTATTTTCTTAAATGAGTAAAGGTTCTGTACTTGTTTTAATTCCAGGAAAAAAAACCTATTCTTATATTAGTAAGTGCAGGGGTCCAACCCCAGGGACAGGGTTCTTTAACACCTGTGGAACTGGTAGCAATTGACTGAGGAAATAATAAAATTAAAAGCAGTGAGAGATAAAAAGATCAGACACACAGTACAGAATTGTCAACGGTGAGTCCCCGGCATACTATCCAGGGGACAACCACTAGCTTATAGGGGTCCAGTGAGTAGCCCTGAATGTTTGTACCACTCAGCTTTTATTGAAAGCTATTTTCTCATTTAGTTGAGAGAGTAAGCTGAGGAAGGGAATAAAAATGTCAGCAGTTTCTCTAAGTAAGCCTGTTAGTTCTTATTCTATCTATAATCTTGAGAAATCTGAAATCTGAACCTTGGGTGGTGGCAGCCTTCTGTCTGTGGTCACACACAGATTCCTTGGGGGAGATTAATCCCCTTTAGTTCTCTGTGGAGCAGATGCCCTGAGGCATAGGTTCCTCTGAGGAATCAGTGGAAAAGAGGAATTTTCCCCTTATCTCCACCTGGAGGCATTTCTCTTCATGGTTAGGGTACAGGCCTTTTGTCCATGTCTCAGGGCTCCAGCTGTTTCCTTGATCTCTGCCCTAGCCATACTACAAATCCCTATAATGGGTATTTGTTGTGGCTATTGACTGGGCAGGTGACAACCTGTTCCTTCCCAGGCCTTGAAAGCAGCTTCTTCCACAGCCATTGTTCTTCAAAGTGCTTACAGACCTAGCAGGGAGTTTGCAAGCTATATCTCTTACAGGCCAGACTTCTAGTAAAAGCAGAAACTGCTCAGACAAGTAATTTAACTGTTAGTTTAAAAGTAAGCTAGCTAAACTCTATTCTGCTGTGCTTAGATTATTTCTGTTTTTCCCTTTTTCTAGGGTTGTTTTCTCTTGCCAAGAATGGGGTCTTTGGTCCCCATTCTCCCTACAAGTAAGAGTTCAACCAAGGGAACAGAACTAGCAGGAGATATATCTTAGATTTATTGCAGGGAATTTACACGATGGTGGGGTCTGGTGAGCCACGTCCAAAATCTTAGGGCAGGGCATCAAGAAGGGTAGGCTGGAACTCTTAGGCACAATTTCATATCCACAGGAAGAATTTTCTTGGAAATTCAGTTCTGCTCTTAAAGCTTTTCAACTGATTGAATAAGGACTATCTAGTTATCTAGGATAAATTCTTTTACTTAAAGACCACTGATTATGAATGCTATTTACATCTACAAAAACTCTCATAGCAACACCTAGGAAGTGTTTGATGGAATAACTGAGAACCAGAACTTAGACATGTAACCATAAGGCTGATGTCACTGCATTCATAATAACAGCTCCCATTTGACATTTATTTCTGAGAGTAGAATTTCCCTGGTATGGAGCACAGCTCCCTTTAATGAGCTGTGGAATGACCTTCTATGCCACGCAAAGATTGTCCAGCACTGGCTTAAACTGAGGCAATCACAGGAGAATGGGTAAAAAGGAAACATCTGTTCTACAGGCTCCCAGAATACCCACCCCTCCCTTAACAGGTTAGCATTTCAGAGTAGAACACAAAAGCTCCATTTAGGGTCCTCCCCTTCTCCTCACTAAATAAGAGTGTTCCCAGTAAAAGAGAACAGGTGCCCTGCAATGCTATTAATTTAGTGTTGAGAGAAGAGGAACCAGATGAAAAGGAACCAGCAAAAGAGCCCTAGAAATATACACACAAAACCCCCCAATAGTTAAACATTCCCATGGGATCACATTGGAGCTACAATAGCAGACTCCACCCACAAGGACATTGCCTTCCATTTGGAAATGGAATTGATAATATGGATGGCAGAAAATGGAAATTGATAATATGGATGGCAAGCCATAGTGAATAGAATTGAAGAGAAAGTTGGAAAGCAACAAAAAGGATCCAAAAAAAAAAATTCAGAAGTCAATGAAAAAGTCACTAAAAAGCTAGACAATGAAGAAAGGATATAATAGAATTAAATTTAAAAAAAAAGAATCACTTAGGGAATTTCAAGCATACCTGAAAGCTTGAACAACAGACTAAAGCAAGGCAATGAAAGAATCTCCAAGCCTGAAGGCAGCACTCTCAAGATAACTCAGTCATCCAAAGAGGCAAAGAAGAGACTATAAAGCCCTAAACAATCACTGAGGGAGATATGGGACTATGTGAAGTGAGAAACATTTGAATTATAGGTACCTCTGAGGGAGAAGAAAGAGCTAAAAGCATAGAAAGTCTATTTGAGGAAATTGTTGAGGAAAACTTCCCTAGTATCACCAGAGATTCAAACATATAGATACAAAATGGTCATCAAACATCAGGAAAAGTGATAGCCAATAGGACATCTCTGAGAAACATTGTAATCAACCTGGCCAAAGTCCAAATGAAGGAGAAAATTCTGCAAGCAGTAAAATGAAAGCAACAAATAACCTAAGAAGAAACTTTATAATGTAGAAGGAATTGGGGCCCCATTTTTAATCTTCTTAAACAGAACAACTTTGAGTCTAAAATTTTGTATCCTGCAAAAACTACATTTCACAAGTGATGGAGAAATTAAGTCTTTTCCAGACAAGAAAACACTCAGGGGATTTTGTATGTTCATCCCTGCTCTGCAGTACATACTCAAAACTGCATTATATATGAATCAGCACAACAGACACCCACTAGTATAAAATCACCCCACAAAACAAACCTAAAACTCACTACTCTTATAAAACCATAGCACAAGAAGAGGAAAAAAACAATATGGTATCCCCCAGTATGATGAACAGATAAGCTTCCCCCATACCAATTTTGTCACTCAGCATTAATGGTCTCAATGGTCCTCTCAAAAGACATTGGCTGGCTGAATGTATGTAAAAACACAACCCACGTATTTGGTGTCTATAGGAAACACATATTAACCAAAGTGACACACACACAGAGTGACTCAATGTGAAAAAATGGAAAAAAAATTCCACAGAAATGGAACTGAAAAGACAGCAGGTGTAGTCATTCTCTTATCAGATAAAACTGACTTTAAACCAGAATGTAATGGTTAAGGGAGTAGTTCAACAAGAACACGTAACAATCCTAAGTATATATGTGTCTAACATAGCAGCTCCCAGATAATAAGGCAGATTTTACTAGAGCTAAGCAAAGAAATAAATAGCATCATTGTGATTATCATGAACCTCAACACCCCACTGTCAGAGCTGGAGAAATCAAAGCGGAAAATAAACAAAGAAACTATAGACTTAAACCAGATTCTAAGTCAAATGGACTTAACAGACATGTAGAGAGCATTCCACCCCAAAACTACTAAGTATACATTCTTTTCAGAAGCTCAAGGGACATTTTCCAAGATTGAGAATCATCTCTTAGGACATAAAACAGGTCTCAGCAAAGTAAAAAAAAAAAAATTAAAAATCATACCATGTATCTTCTCAGACCACAGTGGAATAAAACTAAAAATCAATCACAAGAGAAACATTCAAACCTACATAAAACCATAGAAATTAAGCAACCTACTGCTGAGTTATTATTAGGTCAAGAATGAAGTTGAGATGGAAATCAAAAGATTCTTCAGAATAAATGATAAAGGGGATCCAAGCTATTAAAATCTAGAGGACTCAGCAAAAGCAGTCCCCAATGGAAAATTCATAGCCTTCAATTCATAGCCTACATCAAAAAGACAGAAATGGCTAGGTATGGTCACGCATGCCTTTAATCCTAGCATTCTGGGAGGCCAAAGTGGTCAGGTGTTCAAGACCAAGTAAGTAATAATGGAACCTCAGCATCTCTACTAAAAATAGAAAAATTAGCTAGGTTTTGTGGCAGGTGTCTGTAGTCCCAGGTTGAGGTTGCTATGAATAGACTGATGCCATGGAACTCCAGCATGGACAACAGAGTGAGACTTTGTCTTAGAAAAAAAAAAAAAAAGAAAGAAAGAAAGAAAGAAAGAAAGAAAAGGGCATGGTACAGGAGTTCATACATATAATCTTAGCACTGTTGGAGGCTAAAACATGAGTCCTTGAGCTCAGGAGTTTGAGATCAACCTGAGCAAGAGTAAGTCCCTGTCTCTACTAAAACATAGCTGGACGTGGTGGCATGCATCTGTAGTCCTAGCTACTCAGGAGGCTGAGGGAGGAGGATCCCTTGAACCCAGGAATTTGAGGTTACACGGAGCTATGATGACACCACTATACTCTAGCTGGAGTGACACAGAGACTCTGTCTCAAAATAAAAGGACAGAAAGATCACAAATTAAGAAACTAATGTCACATCTCAAGGAACTAGAAAGGGAAGAGAAAACTAAACTCTGGCTTCATTTTAATCAGCTTTGCAGTGACATTCAGAACTGTTGACTGGTGTCTCTGTTTTCCCACCCCCTCTCCTATCTTGGTTTTCTTGGCATTGCTCTTGCCTGTTTTTCCTCCTACATCTACAGCAGCTCCTTCTGAGTCTCCTCTCAGCCTTCTCAGCTCCTCCTCCACCTGGCCTTTACTTCCTTCTCTATATTCCATCTTTTTATAACTTTATTTTGTCTTCTGCTGTGGAACACCATAATATGCTGGAATCTTCCCAAATAAAATCTCTAGCTCAAAATGCCCCCTTTGAAATACAAACTCACAACCAATGGCTTATGTTCATCACCTCATGCCAGAAATCATCATCCTAGATTTGATTCCTCCCTATCTCTCATGCATTTCATTCAAACCAACCCACAATCCTGCCTCTTGTGCTGCCAAAGTGCACCTCACATCCTTCCCTCTGCTGTTCGCACACAAGAATTGCTGCCATTCTATAAAAACCATCTCACTTCTTGTCAGAACAATTGCAATTGCCTTTTAACTAGTCTCCCTCTTTTCTTCTTGCCTTTCTTCAATCAAGTATCCAGACAGCACTTTTAGTGGTTTTAAAAATATGTAAATAAGATCACATCACTGTACTTAATTATTCTCCTTGTCCTGTGTATATGGAATACAGGGGTCCTTGCTATGTCCCATCAGGTCTCTGTGTCCTGGCCCATCTCAAGACTGTTTCCTTCCCTTCCTCCCTTCCTTCCTTCCTTTCTTTTTTTTTTTTTTAAAGACAGCAAAGATATTTATTTGAAAAAATTACTATGTATTCAAAATATACATTAGAAATTATTACATACTTCTATACCATTCCCCTCCCCCACCACAAAAGTAGAAATATCTGCTTACTATGCTAATGCCATAGGTAAATTCAAACAAAAGTAAATCAACATCAGTCCCCGTTCCTCCTACATTAGAGCTGGGGGGAGAAAGGTCAATTTGTAACTGCCCATCAATAGGAATTTAACAAGTCCCAGTCTTCCACAGCAAGACAGACATATTTCTGCTTTGAAGACTGTGAAGA
>CAUYRH010093380.1:0-18078 GCA_963574655.1 Perodicticus potto
GGCGCCTGTAGTCCCAGCTACTTGGGAGGCGGAGGCAAGAGACTCGTTGGAGCCCAGGAATTGGAGGTTGCTGTGAGCTGTGATGCCACAGAACTCTATCCAGGGTGACAGCTTGAGGCTCTGACTCAAAAAAATAAAAAAAATAAAAACAAAATAAAAAAAAAATAAAAAAGAAGATGCATATAGGCTCAGTGTCTGTAGCACAGTGGTTATGGCACTAGCCATATACACCGAGGGTGGTAGGTTCAAATCTGGCCCTGGCCAGCTAAACAACTGCAACAAAAATATAGCCGGGTGTTGTGGTGGGTGCCTGTAGTTCCAGCTAGTTAGGAGGCTAAGGCAAGAGAATCGCTTAAGCTCAAGAGTCTGAGGTTGCTGTGAGCTGTGACGCCAAAGCACTCTGAGGGCGACAAAGTGAGACTATGTCTCAAAAAAAAAAAAAAAAAGAGGGCGGTGCCTGTGGCTCAGTCAATAGGGCGCTGGCCCCATATACCGAGGGTGGCAGGTTCAAACCCAGCCCCGGCCGAACTGCAATAAAGAAATAGCTGGGTGTTGTGGTGGGCACCTGTGGTCCCAGCTACTTGGGAGGCTGAGGCAGGAGAATCGCCTAAGCCCAGGAGTTGGAGGTTGCTGGGAGCTGTGACGCCACAGCACTCTACCAAGGGCAATAAAGTGAGACTTTGTCTCTACAAAAAAAAAAAAAAAAAAAGAAAAGAAAAGAAAAGATTTATCCTGTGACTGTCTACAACAATCAGCAAATTAATAAGGCCAATCATTTGGTGAAGACCTGCTACCTGCTGGGCTGGGCACAGTTTTAGGTGCTTTACATCCATTCTCATTTAATTCTTATAATAATCATAAAAAAAGGCTCAGTGCCTGTGGCTCAACGGGCTAAGGCGCCAGCCACACACACCTGAGCTGGCGGGTTCGTTCGAATCTAGCCTGGGCCCGCCAAACAACAATGACGGCTGCAACCAAAAAATGGCCGGGCATTGTGGAGGGCGCCTATAGTCCCAGCTACTTGGGAGGCAGAGGCAGGAGACTCGCTTGAGTCCAGGAATTAGAGGCTGCTGTGAGCTGTGATGCCATAGCACTCTATCCAGGGTGACAGCTTGAGACTCTGTCTCAAAAAAACAAACAAAAAAAATCATAAAAAAATACACATTATTAGAACCAATGACAGAAGAGGAAACTAAGGCTTAGGAACATTAAAAATTCACACAGGGCCTGGAGTCCAGATCTGATTTCAAAGCCCATACTCTTCTCATTATATTACAATGCCTCCTCTACAGATTAGAAATGAACCATATCATTAGTTTGCTTACATTCTTTCTTTTTTTTTCTGAGACAGAGTCTCACTTTGTCGCCCATGGTAGAGTGCCAAGGGCGTCAAAGCTCACAGCAACCTCCAGCTCTTGGGCTTAGGCAATTCTCTTGTCTCAGCCTCCGGAGTAGCTGGGACTACAGGCGCCCACCACAACACCCAGTTATATTTTTGTTGTAATTTGCCCGGGGCCAGGTTTGAACCTGCCACCCTTGGTATATGGGGCCGGTGCCCTACTCACTCAACCACAGGTGCCGCCCCAGTTTGCTTACATTCTGTTCTTACCTCATGCTCAAAAGAGTTCAGGATCTCTGAGGTAAGGTCAATTTTATTGATGCTGGTGCAGAAGGCCATGAGTTCGCCTACCATTCCCTCCTCATTCTGTCCATACTGAATACAAAGCTCTACCACTGTAGGAAAGAAAATTGAATAAGTAAGAACTTCGTTTCTTTCCAGCAGCTTTAACCTTGAAAATAAAAATAATCCTCTACTTATTCAATCAATATTCATACAGCACCTACTAGTGTCAGACACTGTTCTAGGCAGAGAATACAGTAGTGAAAAAAACACAGAAGAATTTTTTTTTTTGAGACAGAGCCTCAAGCTGTTGCCCTGGGTAGAGTGCTATGGCATCACAGCTCACAGCAACCTCCAACTCCTGGGCTTAAGCAATTCTCTTGACTCAGCTTCCCAAGCAGCTGGGACTACAGGCGCCCATCACAACACCTGGCAATTTTTTGGTTGTAGTCGTCATTGTTTGGCAGGTCGAACCCGCCAGTTCTGTTGTATGTGGCTGGTGCCTTAGCTGCTTGAGCTACAGGCGCCAAGCCAACACAGAATAATTTTTGTCTTCATAAAGCTTACTACTGGGGGGAGGCAGAAGGAGACAAAGGCAGAATTAGGGAGACCTAATTAAGAGATTCATGGCAGGTCAGAGTTGGTGCCTCATGCCTATAATCCTAGCACTTTGTGGGGATGAGGCCGGAGAGTTGCTTGAGGACAGGACTTGGAGACTAGCTGGAGTGATGTAGTGAGACCCCTCTCTTTACAAAAAAATAGAAAAATTAGCTGGGTGTGGTGCGCTCCGGTAATCTCAGCTACTATGGAGGCTGAAGAAGTAGGATGGCTTGAGCCCAGGAATTTAAGTTTGTAGTGAGCTATGATGATGCCACCGCATCCCAGCCTGGACAAAAGAGCAAGACTCTGTCTCAAAAATAAATAAGTAAATAAAAACAAAAAGAATCATAGCAAAGTCCAGGTGAGAGATAATGGGGGCTTGGATCACAGTGGTGGCAGTGGATGTGGCAAGAAGTGGTTGGACTCCGGACAGTATATATCCTGAAGATAAAGCCAGTGAGATTAGCTGTAGAAATATTTCATTTGCCACTGTTTGAATGTGAAGTGTGAGAAAAACAAGGGAGTAAAGGATGGTACTGACGCAAACACAAGGGATGTAAAAACCACGAGACCAGGTGAAATCACCAAGGGAGTGAGTGTATCTAGAAAAAAGATCCCTGACCTAAGCCTTGGAATGCCTTAGGCACAGGGGTATCCAAACGTTTTTCTTTTCTGCCTCACACTAGAGGAGGAGTTGTCTTGGGCCACACATTAAATACACAAACACTAATGAAAGCTGATGAGTAAAAAAAGGTCTGTGCATAAATTTCATGACATCCAACACCAGAGATAAGCACAACAGCCCTCACATAATCCACATGCAACCTGTGGGCTGTAGGTGGACCCTCCTGCTAGGGCATTTGAGGATGAATCTACAAAGCCTGAGATGTGATGGCAAGTGAAGAGGAAAGTGAAGTAACGGGGACACAACAGCATACTGAAAAGGATTTAAGGAGGAAACATTTGAAGAATTTGAAGATAGTTAAGTATAGACCATCCTTTTGAGGTATGAAAAAAATGACAAGTGGGAAGTGGGGTAAACAATATTTTAAAGATAGAAGTTGGAATCACATTTCTATGCTGGTAGGAAAAAAAATCTTGCAGACAAAAACCCAAAATGAGTAAGAGAGGAGACTTGCTGGTATCCTTAAGTAGGTGAAAAGCAATGGAATTTAGGACTCAAGTAGAGGGTTACGATTTTGCTAAGAATATATAATAGAAGATAAGGTATATGCCACAGACATGGGTAGGTGAGAAGTAATGGTAGCTGATGGAAGTTTTCCAGTATTTCTATTTTGTCAGTGAATGGGAGGTAAGTTCATCAGCTGAGAATGATGGTGGGATAGAAGGATGATAAAAGAAAAGGTGGAAAAAAGTTATCTGGAAGACTCAGAGTGAACAGACCTGGGAAATATGGTATGACTATCAGGCAACATTAAGTTAGTGATTGTCCAAAGTTGCCAATTCCAAAGCTATTGACAAAGAAGTCCTTTGTGAGATGGAAGCAACAGGTATCTTGGATGGCAGCCTTTATAAATTTGGTTCACATAACTAATTTCTCTTGTTTTGATTTCATGCTCATCACGTAAGTGTCTAACTATGATCAGTTTTTTGGTTTTTTTTTTGAGACAGGATTCTCACTCTGTTGCCCCCGGTGAGAGTGCCATGGGATTATTACAGCTCACAGCAACCTCAAAGGTTTGGGCTCAAGTGATCCTCTTGCTTTATCCTCTGGAGTAGCTAGGACTACAGGCACCCACCATGAGGCTCAGCTAATTTACATATTTTTAGTAGAGATGGGTCTCACTCTTGCTCAGGATGGTCTCAAACTTCTGAGCTCAAGCAGTTCACTGCCTCAGCCTCCCAGAGTGCTAGGATTACGGATGTGAGACAACGCACTGGGACCCTGCCTTCTGGTTTTACATATGAAATAAGCTCATAGGGCTGTTGAGTGGTTAAAGTAGGTGCATGTTCATCCAGATTCTAAAACTGAGAACTTCCACCTTTCCTAAGACTTGGCTTCAAATAACTCCTTACATGGCCCTGGAGCTTGACCACTGAGGGACCCAGGTGATGGAGCACTGCATCAGGGAATCTGAGATCACTAAAATTCTATTTTAGGAATCCACCTCAAAGGATTCAAAATTTGCAAAGACCAACAGCTTTGATAAATAAGAAAAGTTTGACCACCAGAAATTTAAGGTATAGGCTGGTGAAGAATCCAAGAATAAAAAGATACAATTCAACCCTCCCTACACAACTTGTTTTGTTAGCAGGGCTTAAACAATTTCCAAACTCAGAGATGAGGGGAGTCGGGGGTTACTCTCAACCCAGCATGCCCCATTCCACCTTTCGGGAACTTCACACTGATTTAAAATCATGCTTCATATTCGTTTTTGATTTGGGATACAAGCAGTACCCCGGGAGCATTTCAAAGTCCTCATATTCCAAAGTTTAGTTTTCATCTCGCAGCCACCAAGAACTCCAGTCATGGGAAGTGAAACTCGGAAGCGATCCCCTTTGGGTTGTAGGCGATGAGGACTTGGACGAGAGAGTGGACCAACGCTGGGCCCCCGGAAGAGGTGAGGAACTCACATTTCTCCATCAGAGACTCCTCGTATTCTAGGCCGAAGATCTGCATCTCCTCCGCCAGCTTCTCGGCGGACACGGACATGATCGCCCGAAAGGAAGGCCGGGAGCCGGCCGCGATCTCTCTTATCCTTCTCCTCGTGGACCGAGACCGGAGGTGACCAAATGGCCCAAGACAGCGCCTGAGGTCAGAAGGCCCCAGCCGCCAGTGACAGAGAAATATATATATTTTTTAAAAGTAGGGGTAGCCCCCAAAAGCCCCTAAAGGAGGGGGCAGAAATCGCAAGGGGTCCTCTCCTCGGGAGCACGTTCAGCTTCCCAAAAGTTACCGCTGAGCTTCTCGGCGACCAAGGGAGAACGCAGCGGCCAGCAAAACCCCGCCAAATAGTTTGTGCAGCGCACGCATGCGCGAGAACCGGGTTCAACCTCGCTCCTCCCCCGCCCTTCCCAGCGCGCCTACCCAGAGGGCGCATGCGCACAAAGACCAACCTGCTCCTCGCCGGAGCCTGGCCGTCAGCCACCACTACGGCGGCTGCGTTGTTCTCCCTCCAGGCAAGAAGGACGCATCCACTGCCTCACCTGCGCTGCAACTGAGCTGCTCTGCTAGCAGCGGATGCCAGTTTTCTGGGCATCCCCTGCTAGGCGAAGCTTCGTGACACATATTCGTCACCTTTTGTTCTGTGCGTTGGTTCGCGGGCGCTGCTGTGTACCTCCCTTGGACTGTCCCGAACTTAACTGTGTCCAGAAGGACGTGTAGTCCCTGCTGTACCGCCTTTTCTGTTCCCCTTGTCATCTCTGCCAGTTGTGCCCAAGGTTCATCCGATCGCCATGGTTGTAATTATCGCTGTGGTGTCAGTCATAGTGATGGATCTAGACACGCTAAATTTGGGTGCCTTTGTGATTTCTAGGTAGAAAGTCCCAGGGGGTGACTGGATGCTTGGGAATGAAGGTAGGTCATCAAAAATAGAAAGTTTAAGGGTAAAAGAAGAAGTAGGTTCTTCCTCTGAAATGCTTCTGAAATTCCTTGAGAGAAAATCTCCATTGCTTCAGCTTAGCTCAGTTACCTTAGGCATCATACTTTAGGGCGACAAAGTGAGACTCTGTCTCTAAAAAAAGTTTCTTGTAGAAATGAGGTGTCACTATGTTGCCTAGGCTGGTCTACAATTCCTGGCCAGCATAAAACTTATTTCTTTTCTTTTTTGGAGACAGAGTCTCACTATGTCGCCCTCAGTAGAACGCTGTGGCATCACAGCTCACAACAACCTCCAGCTCTTGGGCTTAAGTGATTCTCTTGCCTCAGCCTCCCAAGTAGCTGGGACTACAGGCACCCACCACAAAACCTAGCTATTTTTTGGTTGTAGTTGTCATTATTGTTTTAGCAGGCCCAGCTGGGCTCAAACCCACCAGCCTCCGTGTATGTGGCTGGTGCCATACTCGCTGAGCTATGGGTGCTGAGCCAATATCCCTTTCTTAAGGTCAACTGATTTGAGACCATAATTATATCGGCGAAATCCCTTTACAGAAGTGCCTGGATTAGTTTGAAGAGGGGCACTGACTAACAAACAGGAAAGACGTTGACCTGGTGGCGCATAACCAAGAAAAATAAAAAGTGAAATAAGTCATTGACACAATGGCTGGATCTGTTTCGAAATATTTAATACCTTTGACATTGGGTTTAGTTTCATTTCATAACAATTAGAAATAATAAGGTATAGAGGAGAAGGAGTTAAAAAGTGTTCTGCTCTGGGTGTAAAATAAACTGGGCATGACACTGGCCCTCACATCCATTCCAGTCCTTTTCTCAGATATTGTCTCTTACTATCTGTAGGTGAACACTAAGAGCTAATATTTGAAGCATGAGCTTTGGTCTCTAATAGAAAGCTTTCAAAAGCATGTTTAGAGTCTCTCTCAGGATGTGGGATCATTTTTCATATCTTACTATTATTTTATTCTTTGAGACAGAGTCTCACTTTGTCACCCTTGGAAGAGTGCATCACAGCTCACAGCAACCTAAAACTCCTGGGCTCAAGGGATTTTGCCTCATCCTCCCAATTAGCTGGTACTATAGGCACCTGCCACAACACTGGCTATTTTTAGAGACCAGGTCTTGCTCTGACTCAGGCTGGTCTCCAACCTGTGAGCTCAGGCAATCCACCCGCCTCAGCCTCTCAGAATACTAGGATTACAGGCGTGAGCCATCACACCCGGCCCATTTTTCATATCTTAGATAACAGGAAAAGTCTCATTTGACATCTTGTTAAAAATGTTTACTGACCACTTGGATTTCCTCTTCTGCTGTTTGTACATTTACATCCTTTTGCCTTTCCTTACCAACCAGCAGGAAATCTTTGTATATCATAGAATAAGGGGTGCAAACTATGTCATGTCAGATTTGGCCAGGCACTTGTTTCTATTAGGCTAGCAAGTTAAGAATCATTTTTACATTTTTTAAAAATAGTTGTGGTTTTTATTTTTATTTTTTTACTTTTTCGCAGTTTTTGGCCGGGGCTGGGTTTGCATATGGGGCCAGTGCCCTACTTCTGTGAGCCACAGGCACTGCCCCATTTTTACATTTTTGAATGGGTGGAAAAAACAAAATAAAAATTTGTGACATGTTTAGGGGCAAAACACGATTGTAAGAGGGACTTTACCTAACAAATGCAATCAGTGTAACCTGGTTTCATGTACCCTCAATTAATCCCCAACAATAAAAAAACCCCAAATATTTGTGATATGTAGGAATTATATGAAATCCAAATTTCAGCATCCATAAAATTTTATTGGAACACAGCCATGCTCATTTGTTTATATATGGTCTATGGCTGCTTTTGCACTGCACAGAGTTGCAACAGAGACCCTATAGTCCTTATGCCTCAAATATTTATTTATTTATTTAGTTTTGAAACAGAGTCTCACTCTAGAACCCAAGCTAGAGTGCCATGGCATCAGCCTAGCTCACAGCAACCTCAAATTTGGGCTTAAGCAATTCTCTTGCCTCAGCGTCCTAAGTAGTTGGGACTACAGGCATCTGCCACCACCCCTGCTAGTTTTTCTATTTTTAGTAGAAACGAGGTCTTGCCTTGTTCAGGTTGTTCTCATACTCCTGAGCTCAAATGATCCACCTGCCTTGGCATCCCAGAGAGCTAGGATTACAGGCGTGAGTCGCCACGCTTGGCCCTCAAATATTTATTGTCTTGCCCTTTACAGAAAATAATTGCAGACTCCTGCCACAGACTGTAATCGCTAGGTATCAAATGTATTAATGTATGTATTTTCCCCAACCTGATTTTTTTTTTTTTTTGGAGGTAAAGTCTTGCTGCTTTGCCCTGGCTAGAGTGCAGTGGCATGATCATAGCTCACAGCAACCTCAAACTTCTGGACTCAAGCGATCCTTCTGCCTCACCCTCCTGAGTAGCTGGGACTATAGGCGCCCACCACAACACCTGTCTAATTTTTATATTTTGGGAGAAATGGGGCCTCACTCTTGCTCAGGCAGGTTTCAAACTCCTGAGCTCAAGAGCTTAAATCCTTCTTCCTTTCCCTCTCAGAGAGCTAGGATCAGAGGCATGAGCCACTGTGCCTGGCTTCTCTCTCTATTTTTATTGAAGTAAAAAAAAAAAATCATGTAACATGATATTTACCATCTTAACCATTGTTAACTCTTGTCTCAAACTCCTGAGCTCATAATCCTCCTGTTTTGGCCTCCCAGAATGTTAGGATTACTGGTGTGAGCCACCTTTCCCAGCCCATCTTAACCATTTTTAAGTGCACAGTTCATTTTTTTTTTAAGAGACAGTCTCACTTTACCACCCTTGGTAGAGTGCCGTAGCGTCACAGCTCACAGCAACCTCCAACTCCAGGGCTTAGGCCATTCTCTTGCCTCAGCCTCCAGAGCAGCTGGGACTACAGGTGCTTACACAGTTCGTTTTTAAGTGTACTCTAGCCAGGGCAACATCTTTTATTTTTTATGCTAATATTGCCTGGAGGTACTGCTCTGCGCTGCGGGTATGTTGCCACCAGGTGGCGGCAGTGTAACATGCTCTCAGGGTCTGGTCTGAGTTTCTCCAATCTTGTCATTCAAACTTTGTCCTTCCCTCCCAAACTGCCCACACCATTGTCATCTGATACTAAGCCTTTCTGGATAGAGGGAGTCAAGATTAAATAAAAACCTATGAATCCTGAACCAATGAACCACTGTTTACTGAGTTACTGCTATGTTTGAGGCACTAGGGTAGACCTAAAGTGGTGATGGGGATTAGTAACAACATCTGGAGCTTGTGGTGGTGCACACCTGTAGTCCCAGCTACAGTCGGGGGAGGCTGAGGTGGGAGGATCGCTCAAGTCCAGGAGTTCAAGGCCGTAGTGATCATGCCTGTGAAGAACCACTGCACTCCAGCCTGGGCGACAGAGTGAGACGCTGTGTCTAAAACAAACAAACAAATGAACAGAAACCCACAGCAGGTGGGATGGGCATGTGTTGGACTCTTCTCTCAAGTTGTCTTCATTCCCTTGGTAACCCTGTGCCTTTGCTGTTGCCCACCCTCTTGCCCCACGTGTTCTCCCTATTTTGGCCACTGTGATCAGTCTAAGATTCACACGAGTGCATGTCAGTCCCTCTCTGAACGTGGGGCAGCTTTGCAGTGAGCTCCTCTTACTTTGGGGGTGAAGACCAAGGCCTCAGCCTGACTTGAGAGCTCCCCACACATACCCAGGCCTGATTGTTTCTTACCGTTGTTCTTCTTTCTCGATGACACTGTTCTATGTGACCAGTTCTTTCCCCCTTGCTGTGTGAAGCTGTAGGAGGAAAAGTGGCTGCTGACGCAAGGGAAAAGCCCTCTTACTGAAATTGTATAGGAAGGCAAGAATGGCTACAGCTTTTAGGTGGCTAATAGCAAAGTTCTTTATTTCCAGCTGTCTTATATATACCCAGCTGGTCATGTACACACTATTAGTCTCACTTTTACAATTGTCTTAAACAACATATGGTTAATCATGATTAACTTCTCTACTGATTAACTGATTCGAAGAATTCAAAAGTGTAAGAAAACAATCACCATGACCATACATCACTGGTCTGCTAAGGTCAGATCACTCACAAGACCACTTGAAAGTAGGGGCATAATATTCTCATGATTCAAAGACCATAACATTATGGAGGCAATTATTTGTTTTCTCACCAGAGCCATTATTCCGGAGACCGTACGGTGATCGATGCTGTTTTGCAAGCTCCCGCTTCTGGGCTGGGTCATTGGGAGTGGAGTGTTCTGCTCCAAAGCCCCCGAGCTTAACACCCACAGAATTGTGTTTCAGAAGTTAGATATTAACTCCAGAGTTTCTGCCTTAACAAGTCTGTTGACCAAAGCGACCGGGCTCAACAGAACACATGACCTGGGAGAAACAAAACTGCTCTCTCCCCAAAACTTATGGCTGATAATATGTGGGCCTTCTTCCCACACCCCTTCACTGTTCCCCTCCCTGGAATGCTCTTCTGGAAGCAACTCCAACTCCTTGTCCAAGTTTCATCTCAGAAGCTTTTTCTTCTCTGGCCTCCAGTCTCTTTCCTTCATAGCCCCGATCACAGCTTTAATTTCACATTATTCTTGTAATTCTTGGATGAATATCTTTCTATCCCAGTTTACTATAAACTCCACAGGGGCAGAAACAACACATGGAGTATCTGTTCTTGTATTCTGGTGCCCAACCCAGAGCAGGCTCTCCACAGCCGGTATTGACTGAGGGAGGAAGGACGGGGAAGGTCAGAGGGACTTGCCTAGGTCTGGCAGCAGCGCAAAGGCCAACCTAGACTGGGTGCAGACCTGCACTCTGTACTCAAGTTGGCTTTGAGCCCTTTGTGCCCTTGGACAGTTACCTGACCTCTGCACCTCAGTTTCCTAGCTTGTCAAATAGGTATGAAGCCACATAGGAGGACTGCTGAAAGACTCCAGGGTGATGTGAAGATGAAAGCACTAGACACAGGCAAAGTTCAAGACCCCGGAGTGTGGGGTAGAGACTCAAGTGGAAGCAGGAGTCAACTGGGCAGGAACAGGTCAGGGCTGCAGTGTGCCACACGGCAGCCATCTGTCCCATGTGGCTATTGCTGAGCCAGGGAATTTGGTGCAAATGGGTACAAGGCCCACTCCCTGAGAACGTGGAAAGTCATAGGGAAACCTGGAGGAAGGACTTGTTTTAAGTCAAAGAATTTGGCTATGTAATTTCAGTATAATGGTTTAAAATATGTCCATGGGGTGGGGAGTCACAGTGTATGGCACACCTCTTGGGGGTGGAACACAATTATAAGAGGGACTTTATCGGGCGGTGCCTGTGGCTCAGTGAGTAGGCCGCCAGCCCCATATACCGAGGGTGGTGGGTTCAAACCCGGCCCTGGCCAAATTGCAACAAAAAAATAGTCGGGCATTGTGGCGGGCGCCTGTAGTCCCAGCTACTTGGGACTACAAGAGGCTGAGGCCAGAGAATCGCCTAAGCCCAAGAGCTGGAGATTGCTGTGAGCTATGACGCCATGGCACTCTACCGAGGGTGACAAAGTGAGACTCTGTCTCTACAAAAAAAAAAAAAAAAAAAGATCAGCCCAATAAAATACGCTACTCTGGGAACCTAGAATTTAGGAAGAAAACAGGAACTGTTTCTTTTGGCTGTGTTATATATTAGTCTTCTGGTTTATGAACAGAACATCTTTTATGAGAAAAGATAGAAATAATAGCTGTTGCTTCTCTGCACACTTTCCCACACCTGCTCTCAGGGTGGATGACTCTCACTCACCACGTAGACCTTCCTCAGAACCAGGGCCGGTAATCCTAGCTCACACCTGTAATCCTAGCACTCTGGGAGGCTAAGCAAGATTGAGACCCCATCTCTAAAAAAAACCCAAAAAATAGCCAGGCATTGTGTTGGGTGCCTGTAGTCCCAGCTACTCAGGAGGCTGAGGCCAGAGAATTGCTTGAACCACAGAGTTTGAGGTTGCTGTGAGCTGTGATGCCACAGTACTCTAACAAGGGTAATAAAGTGAGACTCTGTTTAAAAAATAAAAAAAAAAAAGGCGGCACCTCAGGCTCAAAGGAGTAGGGCACCAACCCCATATGCCAGAGGTGGCGGGTTCAAAGCCAGCCCCGGCCAGAAACAGCAAAAAAAAAAAAAAAAAATTCAAAGTAGGTAGTATAAACTATAGGGAAGAAGAGATAATCTGCTAAAAGTTCAGATAAAGAAGAAATAATTTCCTTAAATAAATATAAATAAAAAATAAAGAGAAAGAAATGAAGAGGCCCCTTGTAAAAAAAAAAAAAAAAAAAACAAACCAGGGCTGGGCTGAGTGGCTTGTTTACCTTGTCCTTACAGGTGACGTGATGGGAGTTGACACGGGTCTCCAAGGACATGTGAGCATATGAGATGAACACTGCTCCTCTCCTCGGCAGACGCTCACTCTAGGCCGACCCACCTGTCTTCACACGGTGCTCCCTCTGCTTCTCCCTCCTCTTGCCTACGCAGCAAAGAGCACATCCTCCCCAGCCCCCTTTCCTGGGCGTGGTCAGAGACGGTGGCCCCAAGGAGGGGGGCTGATCCCTTTGGCTTATTTCATCCTGAGATCCAGTAAGAGAAGTGCTGTTGGCGAGTGGGGGGAGCAAGTTTAATAAATCAAAATATTCTGTCTAGGCTGGGCAGGGTGGCTTGCATCTGTAATCCCAGCACTCTGGGAAACCCAGGTCGGTGGACTGCTCGAGCTCAGGAGTTCAAGACCATCCTGAGTAAGAGCAAGACCCTGTCTCTACTAAAAATAGAAAAACTAGCTGGGTGTTGTGACAGGGGCCCAGCTACTTCGGAGACTGAGGCAAGAGAATCTCTTGAGCCCAAGAGTTTGAGGTTGTTGTGAGCTGTGACGCCACGGCAATGTACCAACAGCAACAAAGTAAGACTCTATCTCAAAAAACTATAGAATTAGCTGGTTTTTATCACTAACAAAAGCAAATATCCTGAATGCATGCAGGTGGCTGGCAAGTAGCTCCAAAGTGGTAGTGGGTGTTCAGCTCTATTTAAGTAGAATTAAACCTCCAGTTGTTTACATCATCCTCCTTTTACTAAACAGTCAGCAGATACTCAATCTGTGTTAGTGGTTACACTGATACCTTATTTTTCATAATTCTTTTTTTATTTCCTTGCATATTTTTACTTTTTATTTCTTTGCTTTTTTCTTTTTTGTTGTTGTTGAGACAGAGTCCCCCGCTATGCCCTGAGCAGCATGCAATGGCATCATAGCTCACTGCAACCTCAGACTCAGGCTGTGGGCATCACAGGCCACAGCAAACTCCAACTCTTGGGCTTAAGCGATTCTCTCGCCTCAGCCTCCCAAGTAGCTGGGACTACAGGAGCCTACTGCAATGCCTGGCTATTTTGGGAGGGAATGGTGCAGTTGTCATTGTTGCTTAGCAGACCCGGGCCCAGTTCGAACCTGCCACCCTAGGTGTATGTGGCTGGCACCCTTGCCAACTGAGCTACAGGCGCCGCCCAAGTCTTGAACTTGTGCGCTCAAGCAGTTCTCCCTCCTCAGCGTCCCACAGTGCAGGGGTTACAGGCGTGAGCCACTATCAGGCTGACTCTGTTTCCATTTTCCAATGATTCCTTATCTTTTGTTTTCTTTCAATGAATTATCTAGTTTATTAGTTATATTTCCTTTTCTAATCAGGCAATAAAGAAATCTAGAACATTTTGAGCTTTTCTCAGGTAAAGGGAATTTAGCTATTTCTACTTCTCTGTGTAAACTTAAGGATCGCTTTGTGTTTTTTGTTTTTGTTTTTGTTTTTGTTTTTTTTGAGACAGAGCCTCAAGCTTTCACCCTGGATAGAGTGCTGTGACATCACAGCTCACAGCAACCTCCAATTCCTGGGCTCAAGCGAGTCTCTTGCCTCCACCTCCCAAGTAGAGTAGCTGGGACTACAGGCGCCCGCCACAACACCCGGCCATTTTTTGGTTGCAGCCGTCATTGTTGTTTGACGGGCCCGGGCTGGATTTGAACCCGCCAGCTCAGGTGTATGTGGCTGGCGCCTTAGCCCAGTGAGCCACAGGCGCCGAGCCAGCCCTTTGTGTTTTAAAGTTACTTTTTCTTTATTGTGTTAATTTTTTTTTTTTGAGATAGAGTATCACTTTGTCACCCAATGTGGCACCCTATGTGGCATCATAGCTCACAACAACCTCAAACTCCTGGGCGCAAACAATTCTCTTGCCTCAGCCTTCCAAGTAGCTGGGACTACAGGTGCCTGCCACAATGCCTGGCTGTTTTTAGAAATGAGGTCTCCCTCTGGCTCAGGCTGGTCTCAAACCTGTGAGCTCAAGCAAGCCACTCACCTTAGCCTCCCAAGTGCTGGGCTTTGAGGTGTGAGCCACTGCACCCAGCCCACTTTTTGCTTTTTATTTTTTATTTATTTATTTTTTTTGGTAGAGACAGAGTCTCACTTTATCACCCTCGGTAGAGTGCTGTGACATCACAGCTCACAGCAACCTCCAACTCCTGGGCTAGGCGATTCTCTTGCCTCAGCCTCCTGAGTAGCTGGGACTACAGGCGCCCGCCACAACGCCCGGCTATTTTTCTGTTTTGTAGTTCGGCCAAGGCTGGGTTTGAACCCACCACCTTCGGCATATGGGGCTGGCACCCTACTCACTGAGCCACAGGCGCCGCCTCACTTTTTGCTTTTTATTTTTATTTATTTATTTATTTATTTTTTTGAGACAGAGCCTCAAGCTGTCACCCTGGATGGAGTACCGTGGCATCACAGCTCACAGCAACCTCCAATTCCTGGGCTCAAGCAAGTCTCTTGCCTCTGCCTCCCAAGTAGCTGGGACTACAGGCGCCCGGCACAACGCCTGGCCATTTTTTGGTTGCAGCCATCATTGTTGTTTGGCAGGTCCGGGCTGGATTCAAACCCGCCAGCTCAGGTGTACGTGGCTGGCGCCTTAGCCCGTTGAGCCACAGGCGCTGAGCCAGGACAGACATCTTGAGTGCACAAAAGCACTCTGCCTGGGTGCTGCTTGCACGCAGGTTAGTTTGATATCTAGAGAGACATTTCCCTCCACCCTGTAATGTGTCATGCAGAGCAAGTCTGGGCTTTTTAGAAACTTGCCTTTCTTCACTGAAAACTTCTCGTATCTGGCACAAATGAAATGATCTGGCAGAAACAGAAAGAGATGTATGAGCATGTCATAAACAAAAATGTGGGCCAGGGTTTTTTTTCTAATTCGTGAAAGGAATATTCCATTTCCCTGAATTTGGAGAATCCGTCCAGCTGCCTTTTTCCAGGCTGTAAAGCATAAATTTCTCAGTCAATGTTCTGGCTTAGTAATTTGGCGGCTCCCTAGAACATTCAGTTTCTAACCACTTAATGCTTTTCAGCAAAATCTAGGGATCCTTAGACACCCAGCTGAGAATGTCCTTTTTTTAAAAGTGGATAAGTAAATGCATTTGGAATCTGTTTATGAAGTTAAAACCAGTTTTACAGCCATCAAAAAATATTCATCAACTGCTGTCAGCTTGTTTGAAATTGTTAACTCTGAGTTTTAACCTCTAAGGCAGTGCCATTCGATAGAAATATGCTGTGAGCCACCATGTAATTTTAAATTTGCTAATAGCAACATTTAAAAAAAAATTAAAAGAAACAGATGAAGTTAATTTTAATAATGTATTTTATTTAACCCAATATATGCAAAATGTTATCATTTGAATGTAAAATCAATATAAAAATACTAAGGAGACATTTTACATTCTTTTATTATTATTGAGAATCAGGTGTATATTTTACACTTATGATATATCTCAATTCAGACAAGGCATATTTCAAATGCTCAATAACCACATGTGGTTAGTGGCTGTCGTGTTTAACATCACTGCTCTAGAGTACCTCTAATCAAATATCCCCGTTGAAGAGCAGACATGACCAAATGGCTGGGAAGGTTAATGTAGCTTGAATGAAAATATTTACTGCAGTCAACCAGAAGCATTTAGTATGTCTCTTGGGTTTCTATGCTGAATTCTGTGTGGTTGCTTGTGAGATTTATGATAAGAATTGGTGTTTATATTTTTCTATTTACCCTCTCTCTTTTCTTTCAAGTTCTGAGAAATTGGGAAAACTCAGGGGATGTTGTCCAAACTAAAAGAGAAGCAAGTACCAATTTGTTTTCATTAAACTTTTCCTTTTGCAACAATTGTAGACTCACATATAAACATAAGCAATAATAAAGAGAGATCTCTTGTACACTTTTACCCAGTTTCCCCCAATGGTAACTTCTTGGGAAACAGTAGTACACTATCAGAACCAGGATGCTGTCATCGATACAGTTGAATACAGAACATTTCCATACCTGCAAGGATCCTTCCTGTTGCCTTTTATACCCACCCACTTTGCTCTCACTACGCTTCCTCATTAACTTCTGCCAACTACTAATTTGTTCTTCATTTTTATAATTTTTTCATTTCAGGAATGGCATCCTACAGTATGTAAACTTTTAGGATTGTCTCTTTCTTAATTCTTTGGAGATTCATCCAGGCTGTGTGTATCAATAGTTCTTCCTTTTCATTGTCAAGTAGCATTCCTTGGTATGGATGGATGTACTACTGTTTGTTTAACTCTTTACCTATTGAGAGACATCTGGGTTGTTTCCAGTTTGGGGCTGTTACAAATAAAGCTGCAATAAACAAATATGTGTAGGTTTTTGTGTGAACTTAAGTTTTCATTTCTCTGAAATAAGTGCCCAAGAGTATAATTACTAGATCATATGGTAGTTGCATATTTCGTTTTTTTTAAGAAACCATCAAACTCTCTTCTGTTTTTCATTCTCATCAGCTGTGTATGAGTGATCCAGTCTCTTCACAACCCTTCCTCAATGTAGTACTGCCACAATTTTTTTATTTTAGCCATTCTTTCCATTATAGGTTTGTGGTGATATTTCCTTGTGGCTTTAATTTCTATTATTCCAGTGGCAAATCATGTTGAACATCTTTTTGTATGTTTATTTGCCACCATATAACCTCTTTGGTTCATGCCTTTTGTCTATGTTTTAGCTGGATTTTTTTTTGATTGGATTTTGTGAGTTCTTTACATATTCTAGTAATACCCTTTGTCACTTACGTAGTTTACAAATGTTTTCTCCCATGCTGTAACTTGTCTTTTCATCCTCTTCAGAGGGTCTTTCACAGAACAAAAATATTGAATTTTAAGAACTCTAAATTGTCAATTTTTGCATGTACAGATCATGCTTTTTGGTTTTAAATCTAAGAACACTTTTCTGTTATGTCCAGAAGATTTTCTTCTATAATTTTTTTATAAAGTTTTACATTTTGCATTTGAATCTACAATCCATTTCCACTTAATTTTTTTTTTTTTTCGGTTTTTGGCCAGGGCTGGGTTTGAACCCGCCACCTCCAGTATATGGGGCTGGCGCCCTACTCCTTTGAGCCACAAGCGCCGCCCTCCACTTAATTTTTTTATGTAAGGTATGAGACTTAGAGACTTAGGTCAAGATGGTTCGTTTGTTTGCCTTTCTCAAAAATCAGTCAGGAATATTTATGTAGAATATAGATATTCTTTTCTGGGTTCTCTGTCCTAATTATCTACGTGTCTGTCTCTCTGTCAATACTAAAGTCTTGATTATTATAGTTATATAACTAGTCTTAAAATAAGTTTAAATGATTCTTCTCACTTTAGTCTTCTCTTTTAAAAATTTTTCAACTATTCTAGTTCCTTTACCTCCTCATGTAATTTTTTAAATAATCTTGGCTATGCCTGCAAAAACATCTTTCTGGGAATTTGATAGATATTGTGGTAAACCTCTAGCAATACTGACAAAAAAAGGAAGCAAAAAAATTACTACTATCAGGAATGAAACATGTTGATATGACTGTACCCCCTATAGACATCAGTAGAATAATATAATATGTCAGTTGAGAGGAGCTGATAACTTTACTATGTTGAGTTTTCTATTCCATGAACATGGTATGTCTCTCCATTTATTTAGCTTTTCTTTGCCTTCTCTGATCATCTTTTTTTTTTTTTTTTTTTTTTTTTGAGACAGAGCATCAAGCTGTCACCCTGGATAGAGTGCCATGGCATCACAGCTCACAGCAACCTCCAATTCCTGGGCTCAAGTGAGTCTCCTGCCTCCGCCTCCCAAGCAGCTGGGACTACAGGAGCCTGCCACAACGCCCGGCCATTTTTTGGTTGCAGCCGTCATTGTTGTTTGGCAGGCCTGGGCTGGATTTGAACCCGCCAGCT